>JABSNV010000897.1:0-115487 GCA_024085815.1 Flaveria linearis
CATGGTGCTCATTGATTTAGATCAATTGATCTATCAGTATTAAAATTGTTTAATTGATTTTCAACAATTAAATCAACGACTTGTCTTTCAGCAAGCATTTCTTATTGCTTGTTTGATTTAGATCTATATTCAAATCCATTGAATACTAGATCTGCGTCTTTGATAGATGTCAATTCAAGCATTTAAATTTTAAATCTTGTTTTGCAGTTAAACATGAGTACTTTTGGAGGAGGATCTTATCAACCACCAAAGTTGGAAACAAAAGCTGATTTTAAATCCTGGAAGATCAAGTTCAGAAATCATGTGAACTACACTGATTCTGACTTGTGGGAGTCCATCACACAAGGTCCTTATATTCCACCCACTCTTGGGCGGATTATAATGACAAAAACCAGCCAATCAGCACTAAGGACTTGCCACCTGATGATGTCAAGAAGGTTAAAGTCGATATTTAAAGCATACAGCTTGCTTAGCATGGCTTACCTGAAGAAATCTTGATCAGGGCGGTATAAGAAATCTAAAACTAAAACTATTACAATCTATGGAAGAACTCACACTCTCTGTGAAGGGAGTGATGAAATCAGAAGCATAAGGAAAGACACCCTTAGATCACAGTATGAAACTTTCATCATATTGAGGGTGAATCAATTCCTCAGCAACTCCTAGATTCATGCAACTCGTCACTGAGATGAACATCTTGGAGTTAAATACACAACTGAGGAACTGAACAAGAAGATGCTCCATACTTTGCCTGAAAGTTGGAAGCAAACAGTCTCCATGTTCAAAAACACCATAGATCTGAAGACAACGGTTAGATACTAGTTGCCAAGGTTGAAGCACTTGAACTGGATGAACAATCAAGAAATAAGAGTGTGAGAAACTCATGTCTCACCTTATCACTTCAAGGAAACAAAGAATGCGGTAGTGCATTTATATCTAATATGAAGATGATAACTCTTGTGCTCTGAGTGACATGAAGAAGAAGTAAGCTTCTATGCTTCTAAACCCACTAAGAAGTCATCTCAAAGCAAAACTCAAAAAGAAAAGGCTAAATCTTCAGAGAAAAGAGAAACATCAGCAACAGCAACTCAGAACCAAAACTGTGATATTGGATTCTGAAGAACAAAAAGCAGCCTTTGCAGCTTTTAGTTCTAGCTTTCAAGCTTATCTTGGAAGTTCCCTTACAGCAGCAAACATCTGCCAACAGATTTGGAGGAACTCCCTCCGGATGTAGTCGAAGAGATGGATCTACAATGGCAGATGGCTATGATTGCCTAGAGCCAAGCAATATCTTCGAAGAAAGAAACAAAATCTGGCAGCAGCTAGTAAACATCGAAGATTGAGTTGATAAGTCTAAGGTCAGATGTTACAAGTGCAATCTCTATGGTCATTTTTCTAGAGAATGCAATCAACAATCAACTCCACAGCATCAGCAGCAGCAACAACAACATCATCAGCAACAACACTATCAAAATCAGCAGCCAACTCTCAAAGATCTCTGCATAGACAACCTCAGCTCACATTCCCACCAGCCACAAATACATCAGCAGGACCAAGTAACTCTAAAGAGACAGGGCTGATCATACTTCAGGATGGAACTTGTGACTGGAGCTTGTATGAGAAGGAAGTGATAGAGGAGAATCAAGCACTGATGGCACATATGGAAAACAAAGTTCCCCCAATGGCCAAGAGGTAAAAGAGAGGTTATGTTCATCAACTTGTGTTGAGGAAGTTGAAAGATATAGAGTCCATGCTCAACAACTGGCTGATAAAGTAAAGAAACTATGGTTTTAAATGAATCACACTTAAGAGAACAGAAACTATATCAAATCAAAATAAACTCTTTACAAAAAGATTTAGAAAAATATGTTTCTGAAAACTACAGCCTAAAAGCCCAAGTTGAGCATCTGACCACTTCCTTAACAAAATCCATGGCTGATCATGCATCTACTGAAGTGAAACTTCAGAAGTTTCAATTATCATCTCAGCAATATGAGAAGTTACTCAATTCTCATATTGAATCAAAGAACAGGTCAGGGTTGGGTTATAATGCAGTGGCACCACCTATTAATAATAACTACACACCTTTACCTGAAACAATGACTAACAACTTGTCAAATCATTTTGTGCAAAGCACCAAATTGACATAAAAGATAGTCAAATAAACAACAATAAAGCTGAGATGAGTGAAACTGAATCAACTGAATCAGAGTCAATTAAACATAATGAATCAGATTTTGATAACTATGATGACCTGGATGATTCTGATGAACATGACACTGTTCAACTGAACATTGGTAAGAATGTTCAAGTTGAATCTGGTCTTCCACGAGTCCTTGAAGAATCAAAGCTGCAATATCCGCCAAAGCAACGGAACATGCTGAAGACCATTTGTAAGAGGATTGCTGAACTTAATGAAGGATTACAAGAACTGCATCTTCCCAAGATCGACAGCTGCGGATCAAGCACAAAATCACCTTTGTCATCTGATAAAGGTAAGAAAATTCAAACAAAATCCTCGGAAAGAACAGACTGAGGAATCCGTAGATCATCTGCGGAAAGCAAAAACTGCCAAGTCCGTAGATCATCTGCGGAAGACAAAGACTAATGATTCCGCAGAAAAACAACGAAGAAAGATAAAATATGATACTGTGGATGAGATAAAAAGGGAAAACATCAAACATGCTCACAAAAGCTAAATGTCAAACAACAGAAGCCATCCACAAATAAACATGAAGAATTACCAGCTGATGAACCCAAGAAGAAATCAACTGATGGCTCAGCTAGTCAGAAAAAGACCAAAAAGAAGGCTGAAGAAGAAAATTCTGAGAAATATTGCAAATGGTGTGATATGAAGAATCACAGCACTGATGAATGCTACTTCAGTAGTTACTGTTCCATTTGCAACATGAACAATCACATGACTGATGACTGTTTCTTCAACAAACATTGTGCCATATGTGACAAAAATAACCATTCCACTCAGGAATGTTATTTTAATAAGAAGAACAAGAAAAAAAGAGCAACAAGAAATCACAAGGTACATCATCAGACTCAGAAAGTGACAAAAAGACAAAGCCTGAGAAGGAAAAAACAATTCAAAGAAAAGATCATCTGTTGCTGACAAGACTGTGAAGAAGAAAATGCCAACACAGGCTAAGACACCTCATAAAAAGGTGGATTTGTCTGATAAACAACCGGAAGCTGTTGATGATTTCTTTGACAACTTTGATAAAGGAACTCCTGTGTCCCAATCAAAACAGAAAGATGAAGAAACCTTCAAGACTACAGGATCTTCTTCAAAGTTGAGATACCAACCAAAACAAGCTAAGTTGAAGAAAGATTCGGATAAGCATGAAGACACTCAGAAACTCGAATCATCTTCAACAGAATCATCCTCACAAACATCAGATCAAAAAGAAACAAATAATAATGAAACTTCACGATTAATTCATGAAGGAGTAACTATTGTTGACACAACTGGCAAATCCAAGACAATTAAGCCTTGGGTTGTCAATTCTAATTAGTTTTCTTTTTGTGTGCAGGAACAATTATGGAGAGCTGACAACAAGTGGTATGTTGACAGTGGTTGTTCCAGACATATGACAGGCAACTGTGCACTTCTCCATGACTTCAAACATAAACATGCCTCTTATGTGGCATTTGGTGGGGATAAGAAGGAGGTAAAATTGTTGGTGAAGGAATGGTAACTAATGGTGTTTTAACATTTGAAAAAGTAAATTACTGTGAAAATTTGCAGTATAATTTACTTAGTGTTTCCCAAATTTGTGATCAAAATTATTTAACACTATTTGATAACACTAACTGTTACATTCTTAAGCCAGGTTTTACAGTTCCAGAAGACTGGATACTTCTTAAAGCATCAAGAAAAGGCAACACATACATCTTGGATATGAACAACACCAACTCACCAAACATGAGACATGCCTGCTGTCCAAATCTTCCGAAGATGAATCTCAATTGTGGCATAGAAGGCTTGTCCATTCCAACATGAAGAACATGAATAAATTGGTGAAAAATGACTTAGTCATTGGATTACCAAAGAAAGAATTTCATTGTTCTAATCACTGTTCTTCATGTTATAAAGGAAAACAACACAGAGTGTCTCACAAATCCAAAACAATCAACACAAACACTACACCACTCAAATTGCTTCACATGGATCTCTTTGGTCCAACAATGTGCTGAGCATTGGAAAAAGACAATATTGTTTGGTGATAGTTGATGATTTCACTAGATTTACATGGGTCTTTTTCTTAAAACATAAAAGTGAAACATCTGAAACATTAATGGACTTTGTAATCAAGATTGAGAATCAACTTGATTTAAAAGTTAAAATTTTAGGAGTGAGTGACAATGGAACTGAATTTGTTAATGCTGATTTGGATTCTTTTTGCAGGACTAAAGGAATAGCTAGACATTCAGTGCCCCAAGAACTCCACAACAAAATGGAGTGGCTGAAAGGCGAAATAGAACACTGATAGAAGCAGCCAGGACAATGCTTGCTGATTCTCAGCTGCCCATTACATTCTGGGCAGAAGCTGTGAATACAGCCTGCAACGTTCAAAACAGAACTTTGATAGTCAAAGAACATAATAAAACACCTTACGAACTCTTATTTAAAAGAAAACCTTTTATAGGATATCTTAGAGCTTTTGGGTGTCATGTGTCTGTTTTAAATACTAAAGAACATTGGGAAAAATTTTCTGAAAAAGCCTATGATGGTTTCTTTGTTGGATATTCATCCACTTCTAAATCATATAGGGTGTACATTCCAGAACATAACATAGTTGAAGAAACTCCCAATGTTTCTTTTGATGAATCCTGTTTTTACCAATGTAAAAGGATCATCTTGGTTATTTGATATAGATGCATTAACAGAATCATTTAACACTGGTTATTTGATCAATGCAGGTGCTGCGGATACATGTTATCCTTTTGTGCCACCAAGTGTGAATGAAGTGCCTTTAACAGCTGATCCACCAAGAGCACGTGTGCCACCTGAACCACAGCAAAGATCAAGTCAGCAGCATGAAGCTATTTCTGAAGAAGAGAACTCTTCCTCCCCAGCACATGTAAATTCATCAGCAGATGTTCCCTCATCCGTAGATGTTACTACTGATGCTAGAAATGAAGAGAGGCAGTCCAACCATTACCAGCTGACCAACATTGTTCATCCGTGGATGATATAACTCCTACGGAAGTACAAAATACTGCTTCCGTAGAACTTCCTGCGGAAGAACAAAATACTGCTTCCGTAGAACTCCTGCGGAAGAACAAAATGCTGATTCCGTAGAACTTCCTGCGGAAGAAGACAAAAGCCAATCAACCACAAGCTGATCCTAACGACCATGAGCCTTTTGATTATTTCATCGACTCAACTTCTCAGCTGACACCATCTTCAATGGATTTCACTAACTTGGACTCCACAGTTCAAGTTGATGCTGTTTCAACAAGCAGAGTACACAAATCTCATCCAACAGACAACATCATTGGGGACCTACATGCCAGAACCACAAGGAGCAAAGGAGGTGTGGCAAACATTTGTTTGTTCACCTGCTTTTTATCTCAAACAGTCCCTGCAAACATCACAGCTGCACTGAAAGACAACAGCTGGATTGAGGCCATGCAAGAAGAGTTGCAACAATTTAGAAAACAGAAAGTGTGGACTCTTGTCGATTTGCCTTCAGGTCAACATCATTGGCACAAGATGGCTTTTCAAGAACAAGCTGGATGACAGAGGTATCATAGTACGAAACAAGGCCAGACTCATTGCACAGGGATACACTCAGGAAGAAGGAATAGACTATGATGAAGTCTTTGCCCAGTTGCAAGGATTGAAGCTATACGAGTATTCCTAGCCTATGCAGCATTCAAGAAGTTCACAGTCTATCAGATGGATGTCAAGTGTGCTTTCCTTTATGGGAAAATTGATGAAGAAGTCTATGTGGCACAACCCCCTGGTTTTGAAGACCCTGATTATCCACATAGAGTATACAAGCTTGACAAGCCTTGTATGGTCTTCATCAAGCACCCAGAAAGTGGTATGATACACTATCATCCTTCTTGCTGAAGAATGGTACAAGAGAGGAACTATTGATCAGACACTCTTCCTCAAACAAGAACATCAAGATCTTTGGTTGTTCAAATATATGTTGATGACATCATATTTGGATCCACCAATAAGAAGCTGTGTCAAAACTTTGAAGACTTAATGAAATCTGAATTTCAGATGAGCTCCATGGGAGAATTGACTTTCTTCCTTGGCTTACAAGTTCATCAGAAATCAGATGGCATTTTCATCAATCAAGAGAAGTACATTCATCAAATTTGAAGAAGTACAATCTTGCTGATTCCACTTCATGCAAGACACCAGCATCAACAATAGACAAGATTGTGCCTGACCCTGCTGGAAAATCCGTAGATCAAAGATTGTACAGATCTATGATCGGTTCTTTAATGTATCTAACTGCCAGTAGACCTGACATAATGTTTGCTGTTTGTGTTTGTGCCAGGTATCAATCAGACCCAAAGGAGTCACATTGAATGCTGTAAAGAGGATTTTCAGATATCTGAAAGGCAAACCTGCCTTGGGACTTTGGTATCCCAAAGATGGAGACTTCAGCCTCTACTCATACTCAGATAGTGACTATGGAGGGTGCAACAACAACAGAAAATCCACAACTGGTGGATGTCAATTCTTAGGACCAAGACTTGTTTCATGGCAGTGCAAGAAGCAAACAAATGTATCTGTATCCACGGCTGAAGCAGAGTACATAGCTGCTTCAGCAGGTTGCTCTCAAGTACTTTGGTTGCAAAACCAATTACTTGATTATGGTTACAATTTCCTTCACACACCAATTCATATTGATAATTCAGCTGCTATGTTTATACTGCTAACCCCGTTCAACATAGTAAAACAAAACATATAAAATCAGATACCATTTTCTGAGAGATTGCTCTGAAAAGGGTCTGATCAAGTTAGTCAAAGTAGACACAACCAATCAGCTTGCTGATTTGTTTACTAAAGCATTTGATTCTGTTAGATTCAATTTTCTGATAGAATCTTTAGGGATGATTAACTTAGAATAAATCAACAAAAGCTTATGACTGACTTTGTGAAGAGTAATCGTTGAGGATAACTTAAGTGTCTGTTAGAACATCTGTACATGCATTATATCTGGGAAATGATAGTAGACTATACTTGGCTATTAAACAAACACTCAATCTGACTTATATCATACTGATATGTGAGTAGGTTCAACTTGAGTGGAAACAAAGCTAAGAGCATGCCAAACTAAAAACATGAGGTAACTGTCTGTGAGGATTCCATTTGAGAATCATGAAGGTATGTTCTCTCCTACTGTGCTCAAATCACTTACACAAGCACACTATGTAAAATACTTTATACTATTCTATCTTTGCAAAGTCATATTCCCTCTGTTTTGTGTGAACAAAGACCTGGGAATGTGATTAACAAGTGTGATCTTCATTCTCCCTCTGTTTTGTGTCAACAAAGACCTGGGTTAAAGTTCACCTCTGTTTTACGAAAGTAAAGACCTGGTGACTATGAAGATCATATTTCAGCTCTAAAAAGGAATCACTTGTGATCCATTGAACATCAAGCTCAAGAGCTATCACATCAAAGCATTCATGAGACTGAAAATTGTCTCAAGATAGAACTTATAACTTAATGTACATAGTCTTTAAGTGTGGAATGTAGTGATTTGCCTCATCTACGGAAGACATACTCTAACGATAATTGAATGTGGGACTCATGACTACTACTGATTAACAAACTTCACAACATGATAACTTGCATGCCTAGTTGATACAACACTCTTGTTTGAATTTAAGTGGATCTATATACTTGCAATCAGATATGTGTTGAATCAACTAACACCATCAGCAGAAGCCAATTTATAGTATGATCCCTCTATATATATATGCCTGCATGTACCTGTTTCACAGATGCTTACTTGTTATTTCAACAGAATTTCTCTCATTTAGAATGTCATAAGCCTGTCATGCCTCTTCACAACTTAAATTTATGATGAATGCAACAGTTTCACATTAATCACAAATTTAGGGGGAGTAGTTCATGCATGAAAAACAGTCAATAAAAGCTGATAATTGATCTGAATTATTTTGAAGGAATTGGATCTTGAGCACTAACTTGAATGCAGGATACAGGACACTTGCTTTCTTGTACTACATTGCCATGCAAATGAAGTCAACAATGTCCAACATCAACAATTGAGTCTACTAAGTAGATATCATACATTTAAAGTTTTCTAAACTTTAAGATCCGCAGAAGTTTCAGTAATACTTCTCATCCGTAGAAGTAACAGTGAAATTTCTGCATCCGCAGAAGTCACAGTAATACCGCTCATCCGTAGAAGTATTATGTGATCTCTGATTCAGCAGCAAAACAAGCAAAACAAAACAAATGCATTATTTGAACTTACATCCGCAGAAGTTAAGGTTCCGCAGATGTTGACATCCGCAGATGTCAAGGTTCCGCAGATGTTTTGCGGAAGAGATAATGCATTCTAAACACTTGGGATATGAAAAGGAATAAATGGAAGTGGGTCCAATAAAGGAATAAATGAAAGTGGGCCCAACATAATGTGGGCCCAACATAATTAATAAACGAAGTTAATTTGTTGGACTACAAATAAGGTGTCTGACTCTTAAAAATTCATTTCACTTTTACAGAGCACTTTTTCAGATAACCTAGAAAATCGCACTTTTTCCCCCTTTTCAAAATTTCAAAATATCAACATTATCCAGTAACCGATTACAGTTACTGCAAAGATGGCAAACAGATTTGCTAAGGAGCATAATGTGTGCGCATACTTGAATGCTGATGATCCAGCAGCGGAAGGATGTCGAGATATCATCAGATATCTCCGACGATCCAGGCTTTTCTACGCCTTGACGGCTGAGCCTGTGATTCATCAGTCACACATAGTCGGATTTTGGAATTCAGCTCGAGTCGAAGAACAAAACGATGAGGAAGTCATAGTGGCTGAAGTTCTGGGTCAGCGTCTTCGAGTGAATGAAAGCACCTTGCGAAGATGCTTGGAACTCGGAGATAGAGAGATAGGTCACCCGGACGTTTTCGAGAATGAATACATAGAAAAGGTATTCAATCTCATGGGGTACGATGGTGATTTTGAAAAAGGAGAAATCAAGAAGGGTAGGCTGTGCAAACCTTACAGGTTCTTATGTCACACCTACCTGAAGTGCATGTCTAACAGAAAGTCAGGATTAGACAGATTTTCTCGACACATCTCATCAGGAATTATTGGGGTGTTCGAGGGGAGAATCTACAATTATGCAAGATACATCTTCAACTGTCTGTGCGAACAAGTCAAATTGCAAAAGAATGAGAAGATGTACATGTTCCCCAGATTCCTGCAATTGGTGATTAACTCAGAGCTCCCAAGCTTGGACAGGGTTGGAGAAGTGTTTGTCCAAGCTCATCTGAGCAAATCAGTTCTGAACAAACTGAGTGGAAAGTATGAAGGTCCTGACATGCCTATGTTTGCTCACGTTATTGATCCACATGCTGATCTGCCACAAGAGTTGGCGTGGGAAGATGAAGCTGAATCATCTGCTGATTCAGCTCAATCTTCTCACTCACCACACCAAACACCACAACACCAACAACAATCACCAATCCAAACACCACCACTACAACATGCATCATCAAGCCAATCACCTCAACAACCACAATCACCTTCAAGCCTCAACACCCAACCAATCTCTCCAATACAACCACACCAATCACCTGTTCTGATATCATCATCTTCATCTCATCACACACAACCATTCTCTCCACTCCAAGCCCAATCACCCATACAACCACCACCAGAGTCCCAAAACCCCAATCTCCGGAAAGTGCTGAGACTGAACCACTTGAGGTGACTGAGTCTGTACACTCTGTACACTCAGGAGACACCGAATTACTATCTGAAGCCAGCACTATTCCCTTCTCTCCAACTCACACAGATGAACCCCCTTCATCAGCTCATACCGAGCCAATACCTGCTGATGAACCCGGGGAGACTCAAACTTCTGCTCAGGATGTCACTGCTTACAATGAAGATGACTTAAGTGACAGCGACATCCCTGTGAGCAAGAGCTTTTGGTGGCAAAAATAACAAGTTGGTGCTCAAATCCAACAAGAGAAAACAAAGGATTGTGGAGCTATACGGAGTCATCCAAGAAAAGGATGAAGAGCTAACAAGAAGGATGCCAGTTTGAAAAGGCTGAGAGAAGATGCTCAATGCAACAATGAAATCATTGATGCATTGTTCAAAACCAAAAGGGAACTAGAGGCAACTTTGAAACAAGAACAAAATGAAAAGGCCGAGCTGATTAAGCAAAAGGATATGGAGATAAAGAGCCTGAAGAGAAAGCTATCTGAGTTGAAAACAAAAGTGAATACAAGTGCTGAACCAGAAAAACAATCGGGTCGAGCTACTAAGCCGCTGATAGCATACACCCGAAAAGAAAATACTTCGGAGCCATACAAAGAAACAAGAAGAAGAAAGCTCCCCGAAGAAATCAAAATTCCATCTCCTGATCACTCACCTTCAGTAGAAGTTTCTGCTGTGAAGGTATCTTCCGGAGAAGAAGAAGATAGTGACAAAGAGTGGGAGGAATTAACAGGATGGATTCCCCCACTGCTGATAAAGGTGGAAAGGCCGATGACCTTCTGACAACTGCTGATATCTTGGAAGAGAGGCCTGACTCAAGCATGTTTATGACCCTCATCAACCATGGGTTTCCGTATGACATGGTTGAGAGGATGAACACTTCAGAGATGACCAATGCATTGAAAGAATTGAATTTGCAAGGTTCATAATCCCAAATTGTGATTATGAAGCCTTTACCACTTTTCAATCATTGGAGAAATTAAAGAAAGAATTGGGCCACTGTGACACAGCAAAACTCTCAAAGTACAATATGACTTGCTGGTTACAGGGTCACAATTACAAGCCACATGAACTTAAAGGTAGAACTACTGGTGAGCTGCGGAGAATGATGGAGCATGTAATGAAAGTGGAGCTGGAAACAGGTGTAAAATTCAGAACAACAGCTCCTCATCCTACTGATGACAAACAAAGCAAATCATCTGCTGATCCAATCACTGTAGAACCCAAGGATCAGCATAAAGCTAAAGATAAGCTGATCAGGGAACCAAGGGAAGTCATTCCAGGCAAAGTATGGCCCCTTGGTACCACTATCAGAGAAATCACTGATCAGAAGTCCACTCTGATTCAGTTGATTGATCACATCACAACTCCCAACTCAGCTGAAGAAAATAAAATAATGGCATGGAAATATGACCAGGAGTGGGATTGTGCAGTGATTAAAAGGACATCAGGAAGAGTTGAATACTTCCGTGATGTGTTTTCAGTACTCTGCCTTTCTGAGAATGACTTAAAGGACCTGCAAAGCCTTTCTTTGACAAATCATCCAATACACCCAAGGGGCAGGGACTTCTCAAGCAGAGTGGGTCAACTGAAAACAAGGTTCAAGGATGATGTGATCATAGGAGCTAAAAGAGATGATGATGCTCACAAACGAATAACTCATGGGCAGAAAAGATCCAAGTCCAATGCCTCTGACTCAGTAGATGATGAATTTCTGAAGAGGGTTGGATACAATAACAGAACATCAGCAGCCATCAAACGGATTGAAGGAACTCAATACACACTCCCTATTACTGAGTGGGGATATGTAGAGAGGACAAAAGAGCTGGTGCTGATGAGAAATGCAGAGAACAAACGTGCAGAAAATATCAGGATTTTTGATCCTGCGGAGATCAAGTTGCTTCATCCAAGCTACACTTCTTACCTTCATGACAAATTCTTTCCGAAGCTGAGTGATGAAGCAGCTCAAAATGATCTGTTCCTGCTTGTACACATGATCCAAGTCATCGACAAACTTCATGCAAAAGCCTACAAACGACGAAGACATAATGCAGGCTTGCTGAAGGGAACAGAATATGAAGAAGTCTCAGAACTTCGCCTCTCTGAACAAGATGAACTTGAAGTAGTGAAGAATGACCGAGTATTAGAGACTCTCACTACAGAAGAGGATGTTCTGGGACTTGGCTACGAGACTCTGAAGAAGATCAGCAAAATGGAGATCAAATACAAGTATGATGATCAAAAGGCAGCTGTATCTTACTTCTACAACAAAATTATATCAAGAGTCAAGGAGCTAGCAGTTTTGAAGGACTGATTACAAGAAGCTAAGCCTAAGGGGGAGTATTGTTAGGTCTAGATTGTATAGGACTAGATCAATTTTGTATAGGCTTAGTACTTGAAAATCAAGTCTTGTAATTAACATTTGTAACAGTCAAAATATATATATATGTGATTTGAATCTATAGGTTAACCCCATATATGTATGTGTGTTGATTTGTGCTTTGACAGGAGAAACAATATTCTTGGGATGGATTTGATAAAAATGACTAAGTGTAGGAAACATCTACGGATGAACAATTTTGTTAATCCGTAGATATGTTTCATACAAGACCAAATGACCAAGTGTAAGTTCCTACGGATGATCAAGTTCCATGAAGTGAAGACTCCTACGGAAGAAGGAATATCTACGGAAGAACAACATTCCTACGGAAAAGCAAATCTCCTACTGAAGAACAGAAGATCTGCGGAAGGCAAGACTCCTGTGGAAGACCATTATACTTGTGTGATTATCAATTCCAAGAAGTCAAACAAGTCAACAAGATCAACAACAAATCCCGAGAGATCCGGTGTTTCCTTAACCGACTCAAATCATCTATAAATATGAGTCCTAGGTTTCACATCTCGGTGAACACAATCAATCATTATTACGGCTGTCAAGTTACACCATTGTGCAACCCTAATCGCCGTCGCATCAACATCAACATTATTTGATACACTGTATTCGATTGTTTATAGTATTCATTATTATTCTTTTTGTAATCATTACGTTATAGTTAATGAAATACTTTTGAATAATTATTGATTTTGCATTTACTGTGTTTCTGTGGTTGTGTTCATAATTAATCATTCAAACAATTAAACGTCAATTAATGATAATTCCGCGATCGTTAAATTGATTTATTTTAATACTGATAATTCCTGAATTGCGATCCTTGGATTCACAAATAGCTTCTGAGTTTAGGCCCAGGACTGAATTTGAAAAGAAGATGGATTCATTAATAAATGCTAAAGAACTTTCAGATGCTCATAAGACTGACGGTGCACGACTCTTAGAACTTAACAAGGTAATTTTTTTTACCAAGTCTTGATTTTTGGTTTTGTTGGTTTTCAGAACGGCTAACTGCAAAGAACCAACTTTACCTAAGTTTTTGTTTTGGGTAAAATAAGTTTCTCACTTAAAAAGGTACAAGCTTTTAAAAAGTTTTTTTTTGGTAAGAAATAATTATTATTTTTTTCTTTGTTAAACTCACCCTAGAGTGAAGATTGCAGAATATTGTGTCACCCAGAGTAAAAAATTGATGAAAGACTTTGTTTTGATATCATCTGTTTAGGGTATATGCTTTTTAAAACTTTTGCTTATTGTACACGATTAACAAGATAACTGCTGCATTGAAACTCTATTCTAGGAAAGTTGTTCTGTAGAACTACATAGAGATCATTGATCTGCATGATGGGTAATATATAGTTACTGTGGTCAGTAAATAGATGCTAAAGGTGGACTTTGGTGATTACTTGTAGTATATTCTAATGGGTATATGGTATTAATTATGAAATTCATCTTGCTATAGATCTGGATTTCATATACAGGGGACCTGTTTGGACTTGACTTACCTGTAATAAAAGCATCACATTTCATAAAATTCTCCTGATGAAAGTGCATCTTGAAGCTTGGTCGGTATAATATTCCATGCTAGATATTGTAGTTCAGAACATGGGCTTACTTTGCAGCAGACACAAACGCGGTAATCAAGCTACCACAGAAGAAAATGCTCGGGTAATCTGCACAAACATATAGATATGTTTGCATTTTGCCCTTTTATGCAAGTATGTATCCTTTAGTTTGACACTGATGTTATGGTTTTCAGGCTGCAGAAATAGAAAGGCGGATTGAGCAAGAAACAAAGCAGAAAAACATGTTCAGAAGCTTTTATTACTTGGTATATAACACATTTACAAGCTATAATATTCGATGTTTTTTGTTTTAAATTCTTTTATGAATATGCAAACTGGAATTCATGTGGGTGTAGGCACTGGAGAGTCAGGAAAGTCCACTATTTTCAAGCAGGTAGTTTCATTATGTGAATCTATTTGTTAATACTATCCATTAATTGTAATTTTCTAATTATAATGACTGAAATTATAAACGTTTATGCAGATAAAACTACTCTTTCAAACCGGCTTTGCTGAGAGAGAGCTTCAAAGCTACACGTCAGTCATCCATGCAAATGTCTATCAGACAATAAAAGTATGGAACACTTGAAAGGGTGTGTCTGGATTGTAATTCTTTGAATTTCACATCAGTTTGCAAATTGTGAACTATAACAAAACTGATTTGAAAATTTACCTTTTTTTGTGATATTGAGGATGGCATGGCTATCATCTTAAGTTCAATTTTATCATGTTTTAATAGATATTACATGATGGGGCAAAGGAGTTGGCTTTAAGTGAAGCAGGTCCATCCAAGTATGACTTATCAGTTGACAATAAGGTAGTGCTCATTGACTGTATTATACTATTTTACATATTAGCAGAGAGAGTTTTTGTGTGAGATAGATTAGATTTTCATCAAAACATGATTCTTTTATATTGTGTTTGTGTACAATACTCCAATGTGTACTTTTATAAAGAAAAATATAACACCACAGGGATGACAATGAGGTGTTTGGATATACATTTGAAGTGATTACGTGATATTGAATTATTAGATTCAGATAATCAGCGTAACAATAGGAGATGCCAAAGATAGTGTTTGGATGTGGTTTTGTTGTTGGAAGTTGTAATGACTAGGTTTGGCAGAGTATGATTATTTAGGCAATTAATAGACAAAAGGATCAAAAAAGACATTTTTAGAAAAGAAAGATATTTTGTGAAATGTGAGTAGAAGTTTAAAATTTAGGTTCAAAGAAGGGGTAATTAAGTAATCGTATTTACCTTTATTAAGCTGTTAAATGAATTTGTATCTTTATCCACTAGGCAATGTCATAAACATAATAAACAGAAACATAGATCCATTAATTACAATTATTCTAGCATTTGGAAGTTGCAGAATTATTTGAAATCTGAAAAATCTGTGTGTGTTCTTGCATGTTTTGTTTTTGATTTAGAGTTTATTTGATTTGAATATTTTTGTGTTCGTGCGTATGTTGCTTTTGATCTACAGTTTTCTTCATGCCCACTATTGATGAAGAAGATAAATATGGTGATGATGATAAAGACGAAGTAATCTGTTTCGTTGGAAAGGTTAACATTTCGTTGGAAAGGTTAACATCACTTTAATCAAACCAAATTAAGGAGGTAAATCTATAAAAGCTATTGGCATAACATGGATACAAGTTCATTAGTTAGGGAGAAACCAAACCATATCTTTTTTCAATATAACTTAATTTTATATAAAATCTTATTCATATCTCCCTTATTTTCAAGATTCTTTTCAGGAGGTTTCTGCAATTTAAAAGGAACATTCGGGTGATGTTTACATTGATACTTCGACAAGATTTGTTCTACATCTTGGCGATGAAAGCTCAAGGTAAACCACACATCTTAATGAAGGTTTATTCGTTTGATTCATTACCCCAAACTTAATTTCAGTATTCATGATTTATTTACATGGTAATTTGTGAGTTGCCAATAGCAGACCCCTGGTCTGGGGTTGATTTTAGAACCTGTTAATGGTACACACATGAAATGATTTTTTAGAATTAGGGAATTAAATTATTCATGAATCAATTTATTGGTTAGGGATTTATTAGATAGAGATTATAGAAGATATGAAAGATGTATTAGAAAGATTAAACCCATTTTGTGGGTTTCTGCCATTATTGAAACCTTCAAGAGGCGTGATAAAGGAGGAGGAAGATTAGTGCCTTATTTGAATGGAGATAAATAGTACTTATAGGACCCCCTTTTCTCTTAAACCCATTGAAGCTGTGAGTTTTCAATCAAGTTTTGTGTGTTCTTGCATGTTTTATTTTTAATTTAGAGTTTATTTTGATTTGAATATTTTTGTGTTCGTGCGTATGTTGCTTTTGATCTACAGTTTTCTTCATGCCCACTATTGATGAAGAAGATAAATATGGTGATGATGATAAAGACGAAGTAATCTGTTTCGTTGGAAAGGTTAACATTTCGTTGGAAAGGTTAACATCACTTTAATCAAACCAAATTAAGGAGGTAAATCTTTAAAAGCTATTGGCATAACATGGATAAAGTTCATTAGTTAGGGAGAAACCAAAGCATATCTTTTTTCAATATAAAATCTGATAGTTTCAATTATTACATCAAAAAATAAACTACAAGGCCCCGCGGCAACGCGCGGGTGCACTTGCTAGTTACTAATTATCAACTTGTGGGGGCATTAGTTGTTGTATCATATGCATAAAAGGTTTACATGCCTTTTTTGCCATTTAGTTTTTTGTTTGAACCCCAATACTTTTACATATTTCATAATTTATCATCTATAATTTTTCACTTTCAACTTTAATTTCTAATACTTTTTATTTTTTACAAACTTTTTGATTTACGGGCTAAATTTTGAAAGTTAACACGCCGTAATGTATGTGTGTGTTCCATGTTGTTACGCTTATTTTTCCCCGTTTACCATCCCCGTTGTAACGTGCGAGTCATAGATCGACTTAGTTATTGTTTTTAATGTTTTAGGATTCACGTGTGTGGTTCAACATTTTTCATTTACTTTGCGTTTGGTTTTATTTTTCCGTTGTTGATGGTCGTTGATGGTGATGTGACATAAGTATTATCTGGTATGGTTTTTACGCCCCCGACGTAACGAATGAGACTTAATCCTAGTTTAGTTTCTATATTCCAAACTCTAAATTTAGGACCCTTTAATCAATTACAAGTATATAATTGAATGAAAATAGATTTTCTAATAAATACATAACTAGGCCATAACTTTATTTATCATTCAAACTTGGGTCAATAATTATCAAGCTAACTATCACCCTTGAATATTTACCCAGGTTTGAGTCTTCTTTTCGATTTGTTATTCTATACATGTTGCTGCTTCTTCCCTTGTTCTTAAATTAATTAATTCCTTTAATTAATTAATTCCTTTAATTTCTTCCTGCACTACAAGAAAATGAAGATAATGCAACCCCGTTAAAAAGTTGCATTAGGTCTTGAAAAGGTTACATTAGGCTTAATGCAACCTTTTATCTAGGGCTGCATTAGCTGAAGTTGCATTAGACCTAATGCAACTTTTTTATTAGATAATGCAACCTTTTTTAAAATAGTTGCATTTACTATTCAAATGCAACTTTGTTAAGATGCAACCGTTTTTACAAGCTAATGCGACTTTTCTTACCTTTTAAATGCAACAAATCAAACTCACAAATGCAACCTTTGCCGCCTCAAATGCAACATTTGTTAGAATATAATGCAACATTTGTTACATTCTAATGCAACTATTTTACATCCAATGCAACACTTTCTATAAACTTAATTACAATAAATGCAACCTTATTTACAAGCAAATGCAACTTTACAACTTGTTAAAATAATAAATTTTCTATTAATATGCAATCGTATCTAAATTACACCAACACAATACTAACATAACAACATAGTCAAAAATAAAATTGTCAATTACAATTATAAGAAGTAACGAACATCTTCTACTCATCTATAAGATTTTGAAGTATTCCAGTAGGTAGTTTTTCCATAATATCCCGTATTGTAGTTTTTCCTTTGATGGTCCTCTTCAATTTCTTTACGCATTTCAAGCAACTGTATTTTTTCAACTTCAAGGCTCGCTTTAAATGATTCCATAAGCCCCCCAGGGATCATGTATTGCTCCTCACCACCATCCATTTTTTTCACCATTTTCTTAGTAACACCTTTGCCATAAAGTCGAAGGTAGCCATTGTGCTCCTTGTTCATTACAACCGTAAAAGGATCGACCAAAGTACTTTCATTTTCTGATGGTTTGTATTTCTTCATTTGTTCCTTCAAAATATAAGAGTAAATATCTTAATAATGCATAAGCCAAACAACTAATACAGATCACAAGTCAAACCCACTTCAGTTGGCTCTAAGATTGGCAAAACAAGATCACAAGTTTACTTCTCAAGAAACCTTTTGCAAGAACCCACCTTAAGGAAAATAATGACATAATAACCACAATTTGTAAGAACCTTACAGATTTGATTCAAAACAATATGAAATAAAATAGATTCGGGTCAGAATAGATACCTAAACTAGCAGCAAAACAACATGAAACCAACATTAAAATATAGCATGAAACTAGTAGCAAACAACATGAAACTAACAGCAAAATAGCAGTCCCCAAACAGCAGCAAATTAGCATGAAAACATCAATAAAACGATATTAAAATAGTAACAAAACAGCAAGAAACTAGCACCGAAACAGCAGTAGAATAATAGTCTCAAAAGTGCACCAAAACACAACAAAACAATAGCAACATAACAGCAATAAACGGGAATGAAAGCAGCTTGAGATCAACATATAACAGCAGCAAAACAGGATGAAAATAATACAAAAAATAGTAAAACAACATAATTTAGGCATTTGGTGAATCAATTTTAGGCATTTTCTCTATCCATATTAAAACATATAGGTTTCTATTTTGTGAATCCTTTAAAAACGCTAGAAGGATGCTAGGGTCAATACCATCATATGAATTTTATTGCTAATAACAATAGTTCAACACCTGTGAGAGTATATATAAGCAAGTATAACTAGGTTCATAAGCCAACCACATTCCAACATTTAGACACAATACAAGCTTAACTAAACTTAAACATATCAAGAACATCTTTAAAAAATACGATTACTTCAATCGTCCAAAAAAGAAAAGAGCTACACTTAATCTTCTTGACGTCAAATCTACTTCATCAAATGTATGTTATGTATATATTGAAATGTTCAAAGATGATTGTTTGAATAAAACAAAAGCAAAGCAGAGGTTGATTATTCATAGATGACAATTACAGAAGTATAAACAAAGCTTCTTGATATTGAAGATGATGAACATAACAAAAAGAAAGGCACAAGAGGTTATAATGGGAGCATATGAGTATTCCTATGGTGTGATTTATAATAAAGATATATATATATATACACACATAATAAACTTTCAATATATACATATATATATACGCATATATATATATATATATACTCATAATGGTTATTTAGTTATTATTATTATAAGTAAGCATGCACATAGATTAGAATTTTGTTGAAGTGGTTAAGCCAAGCGTCAAGCGCGCGTGGTTATTCAAACCATAAGTGAATCATGATATACTAGTTTTAAGCACTAATATAGAAGAACATAGCAGATATATGATTCAGTCAAATTTAGATATGTGATCGTAAAATTCAAATTATTCCTCTAAATTTCTAATTTAAGCAGGTGAGAGGTATGACACATTTTAAGTAAACATGTGAAGAGCCATGGTAACATATCAATCGTAGTATCAGACTTTAGCCCAACTCATTTGATTTTATTACACACATACATGATACTTCAGACAAAATTCTCTAAAAGAAAAACTAGAAAGAACTTACAATTTTTCTTGCAGTGTCATCATATGTATCAAGATATGCACGTCCTTCGGTCCTTTTACGTGTACGTTCAAACATTTGTGTTAAAGTAGGCAATTCATTGTTTGGGTCATCATTTTTCTACATTCATGATAACATTTATAAATAGATAAAATTATCATTTTGAACTGTATGAAAACACAAATCATGAGCAAAAATAGAAATCTTACAATCTCTTCACGAATCCTAGCAAAGCTTTTTTGGACCAGCTGTATGCAAATTTTTTTGTGACATGCGTATTTCCTTAGCCCTCAAACAACGCTTCTGAATACATTAAAAGAAATGACTAAAACAACAGGAAACTCTAAATAGAAAATACTACTAATAAATAAATTGTCAAGGAAATTACCGTCACATCTTTATTATTCCATAACCTCAGCAACTGTGAAAAGTCATCTTGTGAAATATTTTTAGGTCGATTCTTCCATCTTGTTTTGTTATCCTTATGTTGATAGAAGTATTTTTTCTTAAACCGACATTTATGTACCTTATACAACTGTCCAATGCTCTTTAAAACCCAAGTTTTGGAAGCATGAGGCACATCATATTTTTCCTTCAAAAAGATAGAATACAGTTACAAATGGCATATAACAAGTAAAAAATAAAAGTACTTATAAACTTACCAAGACATATTCCCATATTTTATCTTTATGTGACACCTTCTTCCATGAAGTATAGATTAATGGTGCATAAGAATTGTTACGAGCGATTGTACCCAAAAATCGAGAGAATTCTCCAACTACGTCCTTCTCCTTTGTTACCGGACCCACCGGCTGTCCAAACTCATTACATATAATAAACTTTCGCTCATCGAATTTCTGTGTGTGCACAACATGCATCATCGTTGGTCCTCTTTTATTGATTTTAGAATCTGAACTCAAGTATACATTAACATATATACATAACTGGTAACAAGCTGAAAACATGGTATAAGTAGTTAAACCAAACCTATTGCTTCTTCTAATTCGGGACAATGTAATTGTTCTTGAACTGGTGCATCGTCCTCGCATTCTAGAGCATTTTGGCTATCATTCCTTTGTATCTCATCATCATTATTTGCAGATGCAAAAAGGTCCATGTCCTCATATTCATCATCTTGGTCAACGTAATCTTGTAAATACAAGACTATAAATAAATATAATTACAAAAATCCAACAAACATGAACTAGTTTAATCACTAAACATAAGTACCTTGATTTCTCACTATATACCCTTCATTCCCATCATCCTCCAAACATGTTGGTTCCATATCTACCTCATTAAGATCTAAAACATATATAAGTAAATTAATATTTCAATTAAGTTGTTGTATAACTAACTTTGTATGACTCCTTAAATAAATGAACTTTAGATTGTGAAAATGACACCTTGAAATATGTCATCATCCTCTTCGTCATCCTCATTGTCATCCTCATCAACACGAACCGATCCTTTCTTTGATCTGGGATTAGTATAAATAGGCTTTGTCAAATTTTGTTCCAATACCTCTGTTTGCCATGCCCCTTTATTACTTGAAATTAATTCACCTATGGTTAGTGTTGATTCAGAAGGATTCTCTTTTGTAGTCTGTGAAGCCGAGACCTTTGAAGCGATCACCCGGCATTTCTTTGCTAGATTAACAATTTTGTTCATGGACAATGGTGCTACATATTGTTGATGATGTTGCTATAACAAATATAATTTCTGTTAGAACATAAGTATATAAACTAAAAATATATAATAGATAACCTTATTACTTTTTTGGCTACTCCAACACTTCGAGCAACCTCTAGATAATCTTCACCACAATCCTCCTTCATTTCATGAATAAAGTCTACATCACCGGCTTTGTAATTTGTTGTGTTCACCTTTTTCTTTGTTTTTTTTACTTTCTACCAAACTTGTCAATGACTTTGCAATGTTTTTAATTCCCAAAACACGTAGCCTTTTTTGGTTTTCTTGAATCCTCAATAGTTTATTTTTTTCATAATCATTTAGGTGCCCTTTGTTAGCCATTATACCTGTTAAACATAAAATTGAGTAGTTTATCAACAGAATAGAGTAATTCATAGCAACAACAATAGTAAGAATGTTCAACAAAATGGCAATTCCTACAATTATGGATGGCAATGGACAGAGTATGGAACGAGCATTGCTAATTACAATCCCATACATATAGGGTACATGTTAACCCATTTTTAAAACTCTAAAACAAATACACACAAAGGCGTTATATTATCTATCTATAAATGTGAAATTGAGAATGATTGCAGGTTGTATTAGATAAGTGTTCTGCACACTAATAACACTTATAAGCCACAAGTTACGTATAAACACAAAATAAATACACATAGAGATGACAACTAAATTTACAAGAATCGTTATAACACTAACCAAGAATCAAATTAGTCATTTCAAAACAAACCAACCCATTGAAACACTAATCAAGAACAAATTTCAGAAATCAAAAATCAAAGTACCAAATGATATATCTAAGTCTACAGAAAGAACCACCAAATGATAGTTTACAACAATCACCAGATAACAACAACTAAATTCTCAAAATGAGTTATCAAACCAAAGCAACTGAATTAACACCAATCTATTGTAGCAGAGATCAACTTATTTCATTCCACCAATAATGAACAGATCCACAAAAGAAAGTAATAAATTTTACAGATGCAGTTCAGTTTGGTACTTGATTATAGATTAGGGCTTGATAATAAATAAGCAAGATTACCTGAATATGATCGACTTATTTCATCAAGATTATGAAATTCAGAAACACATTACTTGCATATGACGTAAATCTGTGAATCGATCTAAGAGTGAAGCAAACAAAAAAACCCATCGTGTTTTTTAGATTACCTGAATTGAACACTTCGCTGAAGTCGATGATGAAGGTTGAACTGATTCCAGATACGTGAAAACATAGGAATGAACTTGGAAACTATCTGATTTAGGAGGGAAAGGAAGGGAACCGTAACTATTCTAGAATGTTTTAGGAGGGAACAAGTATATATTTGGAGAAAATATATAATTTTTAGACTAGCAAATAGGAACAAGTATATATTTGGAGAAAATATATAATGAACAAGAACCACCCGTAAATGCTCTGCTTTTTATTATTTCATGTCTATCTTGTAAATTACCAAACTCTTCTTTTGACTAGCAAATAGGAGAATTCAAACTTTGAAGAGATTAGATTAATGACTAGGAAAAAATAGGTTTTTTTAAATTATATTGTTTTATATTAATACATCAGTTTAAAAAAAGATAGAGTTCGTTTAAACTTTTTAATAAATAATAAAAAGTTATTATTATAAAACAAAGCTACATCATTAAAAATAAGACACGGATTGTCTCCACCATCGTCGGAACTTGTCGCCGCCACCATTGAACTTTGCAGCCGCCACTGGACCTTGTCGAGACCACCATTGCCTCCCCCTTTCCCGCTGATCGTCCTCACCGGCGACCCTGGCCTCCAACCAACCTCCTCCTTCAGAAAATCCTTTCTCAATTCCAAATCCCTGCGAACCGATTGACCCACATTTGAACTATTCGATTATAACGACCTACCACTAACCCAATTAATCGCGTTGGAGTTTTGGCGTTGTTCAAAGAACCAGTGGTGGCCCAACTAAAGCGGTTGTGGGTTATAAGTTTTCTTTTCTTTTTATAATTGAAGGGTAAAATGGTACTTTTACACCCATTTAACGAAATTTATAACGGACATTTAATGGAAGGACTAAATGCGTTAAATTTTATCAATGTAGGTCACCGATAGTTGTTTAGAGCAATTGATGGTAAATTAAGGTTAATTACAATCACTTATGTTATTTATCAACCAATCATGGTGGTTGTACATCCGATTAGGATCGTTGATGTTTATATAGGGTTATTAAAGGTCATTACAGGTTATTTTAAGGTCTATCATGGTCATTCACTAGTTGTTTTAGGCAATGACGGTATACCAAGGTTAATGATGCTACGTTATGGTTGATATCACATAATTAGGATTAGTAATGATCATTTGGGTTGATTTAGTTATGAACGAACTACTAGAGTGTATTTTGGTCAATAATGGTCAATCACGATCATTAATTGTTGTTTTAGGGTGAGTGATGGTAAATGACTATTAATAATGTTCCATTAGGTCACTAGCACACAATTAGAATCGATAATGATCACCATCAACTATTTGGTTGAGTGGAAGCCTCATGACTTCCTCTAGGGGAGGTTGTGAGTACGAGTCCTAACGACAACAAAATGTTATTGGTGGACCTAGTTTTACCGCAATGGGATTTCGGAATTGGTGGTTGGTGGACTTGTGCTACCCAGCGTTGTCTATGTTTGCGGGTGTATGGGGTGCCTTTTACCATTAGGGTACCCCTGATAGCGGACTTTATTACTTGGCCGTTCAAAATTGAGGATCAATAATGATCATTTTGGGTTAATTTAGTCACGAGTGGACAACTATAGGGCATTTTGATCAATTAAGGTTTACTATGGTCATTAATTATTCTTTTACGGCAAAGGTCGTTAGTAGGCTATTAGGATCATTGACAGCTAGAAATGGTTTTTAATGGCCACATAGGTTATAAATCTTACAGTAGGGTCATTGATGGTCACTTAGGGTCATTACCAGCCAATTCAGATAAACAATGGTCAATTAAGGTCAATTAAGGTCGATTACGGTCATAACAACCAATTACAGTTATGGAATCATGTGAATTGCATGTTTCATTGCATTAATATGACCCATTAACAGGTTTTATGCAATTAAAAGTACTACTTGACAAGGTGATCAATTATGTGAATGCCGCCATCAGTGCATTAATCTGACCTGTTGACCTATTAGCATATTTCATGCTTTAATAGTACTTGACCCGATTGATCAATTATGTGAACTTACAACTTTAAGGCATTAATCTAACCGGTTGACCCATTAACAATTTTCATATATTTAAAGTACTTGACCTGTTTTCATTATGTGAATTGCATGTTTCATTGTATTAATATGACCCCCATTAACAATTTTCATATATTTAAAGTACTTGACCTGTTTTCATTATGTGAATTGCATGTTTCATTGTATTAATATGACCCGTTGACCCATTTCCCAAAAAAAAAAACAAATTACAGCAGAAATTCCTTATATAGCAATTAACCATTCTTTTAACACATCACGAAAAAGAATAATTCGATGAGATAATGATAAAAAAAACAAATCTTGATCAAACAAGTATACACCAACAATATCAAGTACTTAAAATTAGTTGATGTCCAAAGTCGCTGCATTTGGGCTTGTTTCTGTGGTATGTAATATAAAAGTAGTTGTTGTCCAATACATATCTGCTTCAGTACATAAAACTACTTGATCTGTTGACCAATTACAAGTTTCATGCCTTTAAGGTGCTTGATAGTGACTTTTGTGCAGAAACAAATCTGTAAAATAATAAACCAGTCCAACAGAAGTATCAGCAACTTTAAATTCTGCAATGTTTTTCTAAATTTTGATTTTATTAGTTGATTCATTTGACTTTTACTTTGTGACCTGCTACTTTTATTACATTAATCTGAAAGTTGGACTATTATAACAACAAAACAATCTGCACTTGTTTTTGCAACTGCCTTTGACTTCATGAATAGCAAATTATTAATACGAAGATTCTTAATCCTTAAGAGTAGATATATTATCACTGTTAAATATTGAAAAAAATACATAAACAAAACTAGTTGGTTTTATATGCAGTTGGTTCGTCATGATGCTCACAGAAGAAATGAGCAGCAGAAGAAATGAGCAGCAGAAGAAATGATGGTTTCATAGATATATTCTAATTTCAAGTATATTCTAATTCCAAACACTTCCATGATATGAATATTTAAAGTGATTTGAAAATTTCATAATATATTTTAAAAAACACAGAAGAAATGAGCAGCAAGTTGTCCAAATTAAAAGTAACTATTTTATATCTTTTTAATGTCATCAAACACGAAACAAGATTAGTATTTCATTATATATGCGAAGATATAAGCTTGAAAAGAGAACGACCTACCTTTAATGGAGAGAACGGTGTTAGCAAGATCCTTATTTACTGATACAGTTAGTGGTGGCCGAGGCTTGCATTTCATGCTGCAAAAAATAAAGTGAAATTCTTATACATTATTTGAAATAACATTGGTATAATTGGACTTATTTACCTTTATAACTTAACTAGCACCTTCTTCATCTATGTGCATCCAATCCCACAATGTATCGTCATAATCTGATTCACCGCCACTCTCAATACCTACCTCATCCACGCTAGCTAAATTTGTACTTGCGTCAATTATAACGGGAGGGATATCTTCTCTTGATAAATGAGTCTCTTGCTCAGTAGGTTGTGGAATAGAACCTAACGTATCTTTATTAGGCTCACACCAATAGGAGCCACCATCAGTTTCATTATTTTCTTCTTCGAAGTCATAAACATCTCTTGAAGCGTATTGACAACATAATGCAAACCGTCTTCAATAGGGTCTGGTACATAAAACACCTGCCTCACTTAGGAAGGCATGACAAAGGGATCATCTGAATAGCAAAACTTGTTCAAATTAACGCATGTCAAGCCATAATCATCTTTCTCCACTTGGTACCACTCACAATGAAACAATACAACTCTAAACTTTGACCAATAGTCAAGTTCAATTATATCCAAAATTCTACCATAGTAGTCAACATTCCCAACGGCTGGATTTTGGTCACGAGAACTCGCAAAGCTAGGAGTTAAAGCCGTAATTGAAACACCACTATTTTGAGTTTTACATTTAACATCTCGTGTTTTAGTATGAAACCTATATCCATTTACATAGTACCCATAGTATCTCTTGGATGTAGGACTAGGTCCCTTAGCAAGCCAAAACATATGATCAGGAACATTACTACTAATTACTTTGTCTTTGAACCATCTAGCGAAGTCATGACAATGGTTTTGTGCACGTGCCCATCTAGTTTTGTGCGGTTGATTTTCAATATAAGCTTCGTGCTCACTGCATCATTGTTTAGACAAATATGACATGAATATAAAATAACTAACCCTCGCATATAATTTGAAGGAAAAATAGAGGCTATGAATTGCTTACTTACTTGATATAATCATTCATTTGTGCGCAATCAGAATTGAATAAGGCATAACAATGTGCTTGTTCCTGTAAATGAACATCTAAAGTGAAAGTTTTGCCTTGGCTTCGTTTTTTACCTCCCAAAGGGTGGCCACCATTCACAAATATGTGTTCATCTGATTTGTTTTCTCCCTCCAAATCATTGTTATCTTCTACACCCTTATTAAGTCTTTCATTTTTTCCATGTATATAACGTGCGCAAAAAGTAGAACATTCTTCAATCAAATACCCTTCTGCTTTCCATCTTCTACTAGCATATAAAACTGAAAAACTTTTACACCCAGGGAACAACTCTTGCTTTCCATCTTCTACTAGCTTATAAAACTTTTTGGCATCTTCATTTAAACATCCTTGTACCGTACTTGTTTCCTCTAAAGCATCTCTAAACCTATCATGCAATAACTCACTGAAATTATCAGGTATAACATCTTGATTATCATCTATGCCGGTATTAAATAATGTTTGTGAGGAGGTTTCTCCATGAAAAACCCATACATAGTAGTCTTCTACAAATCCATATCCTTTTAAATGGTCGAATACTTCATCTCTTCGATACCAATAACGGTTTTTACATCGTTTGCAAGGACAACATATTTGAGATCCTCTTGCAACCTTAGCAAATGAAGCATTAAGGAATTCAATAACTCCAGCTTCAAATTCAGGTAATCATCTAGGTAAATACATCCAATTATAAATTTTTCCATGTCTCCTGAAGTTAATAAGAACATAAAGAAAATACATATTTAAATGGAAAAATATAAACGATTATCATATTTTTTCTAACCCTTGCTTCTTCTACTCGAATAAAATTGATGTTTTACTTGTTACAGGTGATCACTAAGTTCTATGACATTAGGCAACGTTCTTTCAACAATATAATGATATTAATCAGGAAGTTAAGTTGACTTAAGACAAGACGATTTAAATTTCTTCAATCTGTACTATGTATCTCTACATTACACTTTGTAATCTCCTTTGTAAATCAATGATTTTGATTGTAAATTTTTGGTAAAAGTTCAATGTAATTAGTCAAAACTCTAAGTTCAAGTGTAATCACTTCCTGTAAAGCTATGAGTGGTGCATTAGTCATTGTTTGTTGTTTTAGAAGCAATAAACATTGAGAATGTTTTAAAATTAGTTGCCATTCTTTGACTTTTGGAAGTCAACATGTACACACATATGCATACAATTTAAGCAATATCCCTCTATTATTGATTTGATATTTGTAGTCATCCTTATGTTTTATAAGTCAAACTGTACACAGATGCATATACATCCATAATTAATTTGATATTTGTTGTCATCCTTTGAATTTTGAAAGTCAAACTGTACACTAATGCATATAACTTAAGCAATATATCCATAATTAATTTGGTATTTATTGTCATTTTTTTCGAAAACAAGAATTCTACATAACCCGTACCCAAATACTCCACCTGTTTCACTTTTTCGCAAGTATGACTTTGGCCAAGACCTGCTTATTCAACCTTTTAATCACTATATCTTTGTTCAAATTTTCAGTAACAACTTTTGCAGCAGAAAACCTTTGGAGTTTGGACATCCAAAACAGTATAAAGACCATCAATAACAAAAAAAAGATACTACTGATACATAAAAAAACTCAATTAAAAAAAAGACAACCGATGCAACAACTAATGTTTGAAAATACATCCATAAGAAAAAGGTGACTAATGCAATTATATGCTTCCTTGAGCTTTATATCAACTACTTGACCAGGTCATTGCAGCATCCTAAAATAACATTTAATAGTGCTGTTCAAGTGAAGGTGTCATTCTAAAGCAACCCGTTGAAGAAAGGGTTGAACTATAAGTTATTATTGAACAGGTCAATATATAAAAGTTTACAATGAAATTGGTTCAAAATCTCACAATATAGTGAATTACAATGAAACGGGTTAAAGATCAACCATATTATGTTAATACCTGAATCTAATGATACAATATACATCATGTTTTATCTTTTTTACAAACCACTGCTGTCACACCCTCGCTAATAGCGGAAACACGAGGATGCGACGGACGGGATCGTCATAACACTTGGTATAATTACAGAGACATAATACATGCAAAATCCTCGTGTCATGACGTCGCCCGACACAATGGTGACTTGTGTCGTGGTTAGTCAGTTCCACGACTATCATAGTCTTAATAATTCTAAAAATCCATATACACAGTGTTCAGATATAACAGTAAATGATATACAATACAAATGCAATCTATTGAAATCCTGGGGGTCTCTGCTAAGGCATCAGCTCTAGCTATCCTCTTTGTTTATGATTACCTGAAAAGATATGCTCAAAAATGGTCAACATAATTGTTGGTGAGCTTCGCAGGTTTTATGTATTGATGATGATAACAGTAAGTTCAATAAGCGTTACCGCGACTACACTTATGTATAGGCGGTTTACCAGTTTTTAATAGCTACAGCCAAACCTAAACATCGGTTCCACATGGGAATTGATGGCTGAAAGGAAACATTCCCAAGTTTAAATAGTTTATTAAGACGTAGCAAGATCCACACAGCACATACGTATAGTGTATAACCAAACCAGTCCTTAGGTCCCATTACCGGGATTAATGGTTATGTAAAAAGGTTTTCCATAGCATAATAAGTTTAATATGACGTAGCAAGATCCACACAGCGCATACGTTTAGGTTACAACCAAACCAATCCTTAGGTCCCAATTGCCGGGATTAATGGTTGTAGTGGATGCTCGGCAAAGAAGAACCACAAAGTAGACCCACAAAGAAGAACCACACCGCCGAAAGCATCCAAGATCAATAGCATTCACAAGTAATCATCACACCACATATAGCATCAAAGTTATAGCGCATTATAATATAAAACCACCAAATAACATACAAGGTAGCAACATAGCATAGAATCAAGAGTCATAATAACATCGTTCAATAAGAATAGCAATATAAGTTAACCATAAATGTTGAAGCAGACTTCCACTAGGGAAGGTGATTGAAAGTAAGTGAGCATTCTTTTCCCCCAAGTTTAAAATGTTTAAAAGTTATATAAGCGTAAAAAGGGGCCACGAAACTCACCTTGGATTGATGTAATTAATCACAAACTTCACAGAATATTGCAATGCACGACCCAAACACGATCAATACCTATGTATTAATTGTAACTAAGTCTTTAATATGTATTCCACACGAATAGATATATTTAGTCGGATTCGGTTGGTTCGATTTGATGTGCAACACGCACACAAATAGATGTATATATATTACAAGATTAAGTTTGAATTAACGTTAAATCAAGGATTAGAATTATGGGGTTTTTTAATAGGTATTAAGTTTACAAAGTATTTATTTGCATTTTGATTCCATTAGGAGGGTTTCATAAGTGTATTTATATATTTTTGGAATTAAATATAAAAATGATGTGGTTTATTATATAATTTATAATTATCCAAAGATAATTACAAATAAGGATAATCACAATTATAGTATTTTGATTAATAATAAGGTATTAATCTATACCTTTAGTTAAAATATATTTTACAAGAAATAACCCACAATTTTATTTGTAAACAGTTTGTGAATTTATAAAATATATTTAAAGATAATATAGCGTTTATCTTATAGAAATAATTATTTATAATATTTGTAAATAATATTTATATAATTTTCATGATTATTTCATAGTTAAACTTGATTTAGAATTTATTTTATAAAAATAAGTATTTTTAATATTTTTAAATAATATTTTATAAAAATCTATTAAAGTTTTTAAATAAAATAAATTTACAGAAAATTGTTTTGTAAGATTTAAAGTAAGGAAAATTAATAAAATTTATTTTATAATTTTTAGAAATTTTTCCATATTTTTAAAGTATTTATAAAGCTTTAAAAAAATAAAAACAATGAAAAGGAGGTTGCCCGGGTCGAACTCGGGACCTCAAGCACCCACACACATGCACCAAACCGGTGAACCAAAGCCCAATCCGCGAATAAACACGGTTTTAATTAAATTTTAACACTGTTTCCAGAAACCCCCAATTCCCGAAGAACCCTAATTCGATTTGATCCAAATTGAAGATCAATCCGTTGTTAATAACCAAATTAAGATTAGGGCTTTAATCCCCATGTTAAACCGACTATACAGATGTGTTTAATTACCTTATTCGAATCGAATTGATGATATAGATGATCAAGAACAGGTCGCGACTTTACTTGAAACCAAATGATGATCAAACTTTGATTATAATCAAATTAATTGTACAGGTAGCTGTAAGTGATTCTTATGATCGAAAGCCCTATCTTAATTTTGTGAAATTAAGCTCATAAGACAGAAGTCGACTAAGTTGCAGGTCGCGAAGGATAAAGAGATCGAATTGTGGTTTCTGTGTGTTTACAGGTGCAATTGAAGTTGTATACACATTAGTTACATTATAGTAGTGTTTAGGCTGGATTAATTCGATTAAAAATAGAATTGTAGTGCGATCTTGGTTAATGGGTCGGCCGAAAATTAGGTTCAGTGGGAAAACATACCTAATCAACTCGATTATTCAAATTGTAGTGGTCCACTGGTTCGAAACTCGCATGTGAAGGTGTCGGGACGGTTTGATTGGTTTAAAACCGTGTAAAATCGGTGTTTTTGGCCTCGCCGGAGGGTGGCCGGAGCTTGGCCGGATTCACGGGGGCGGTGAGGGGCTGTTTGTGTAATTTTTATAATTACACTTTCAGTCCCTGCGGTTTGAATTTATTTATTTTTAGTTTTTAAACTTCTTTTAAAGTTTCGAAAATTGCAACTTACTCCCCTGGACTTATTATTACTATTATTATTATTATTATTATTATCCTTATTATTATTATTATTATTATTATTATTATTATTATTATTATTATTATTATTATTATTATTATTATTATTATAATTATTTAACATCAACATATTAAACTTGATTATTTATAAAATTAACTTTTAACTAATAAAATAATAAAAAAAATACGGGATGTTACAGTCTCCCCTGCTTTAGGAAATTTCGTCCCGAAATTTTAATCATGAGGAGACTGAAACAAAAGATTAGGTTACTGAGATTTTATTTGGTCATCGCGTCCCCAGGTGAACTCTGGGCCACGTTTAGATTCCCAGCGGACTTTGACAATAGGTATCCGGCTTTGTTTCATTTGTATAGAATCTTTACAAGATTCTTGACGTAATGTATGTCAATTTGAACTCTTTCAGAGAATCGCGAGACTCTTTTGAGATTCGGCATATGGAACGTTAGAACACGATGACGAGTTTCTATGATATTTTAGACTTATAATCACAACTTCCAGAATATAATTTTCGTGGTAAGGTGATATCTAGAAATCATTAAAAGACCAGTAATGATAAGAAAGTTATCCGTTGGAATTTAAGAATTCCAAACGTCACCATATAAAACGACCTTAACGCATATCTTGTGAATATGTATTCTCCTTTGACCAACCATCGGTCTAAGAATAATACGCTATGCGAAGATCTTGGAAGGGTTTATAATGATGGTTAAGAATATTATTAAAACAGAAAATGAATCAATCATTCAGAATAACGATTGATGTTTTAACGTCATATCACGGTGTACGAATATTTGAGCAGATGCAGGTTAATTTCTCGACGTTGTGAGATAATGGGTTTGCTTTTACATAAAGATTACTCTGAACCTTTCCTTGGTGGTTAATCTCGATAGCATTGCTGATCAAGTGGGTGAGAATTTGTCTAATCCGTAAAACATCACCATTAACCTCCACTGGGACATCACCTCTTCTTGGCCTATATCTTGTGGCCTCCAACCTCAGAACTCCTGAATCAACTTAGGAAAAGTCAATGATGTCACTAATAAGTTGAAGGACTAGATCGCCTGAAGACAACATGACACTCAAAAGTTGTTTCTGATTTTTATCAAGTTTTGTTGTTGATAGCATTTCTGCTATGCTAACGACCCCTGATAATGGAGATCTTATCTCGTGTGACATGGTTGCTAGCATTTGTTTTGCTCTCATCGTTTCCTCTGTAATAAGAACAGTTTTATTAAGTTCCATCTCTTTGGCCTTCTGTACAGCTATTTCTTCCCTTAGTTTTGCCATCTTTTCTCTCTTTTTCACCTGATCAGTGATTTCCATGCCCATGTAATTAACACAAATTTTCTCCCCATCTTTGCTGAACACGGGTTCAACATATATTAAGAATGTTTTGGCTCCAAATAACTTAGTCTCAAAAGTATTTCCTCTCTTTGCTGGTAACTCTCTTCAGAACTTCTCTTTTAAAGTTTTGTTGTTCAAATTCAAGATAGAATTTTAATGATCTTCAAGGTTAAGGATTCAAAAGCGGTTCAAGGAGTGACGCGAATAATAGGAAAGGTATTTGTAAACATGTTTTGCAAGGTAACAAATTTCCAAATGCAGATTTGCATACGTGCTTTGTCAAACCCATAAGTACAGTCGAGAACATTCGTATGTCTAGGAGAACCTAATCACAAGTTGATAATGTCTTTATTTAGTAGAAAGATTGCTTACCATCACTCAATTATGTGTTGATGATATCTCAAAATGAAAGTTGATAAGTAAGGAATAAATGGTTTCATTTGGCTAGATCGAATCAAATCATAAGGATAAAGAGAAAGAATTTGATTTAAGAATTTAAATGTTCCAAGCTCGGAATCGAAATTAATATAGAGCGATCGGGTCTTTGGCGAGCATCATTTGCCCCGACGATGAACGCACGTCCTCAGGCAGTATTTCCTTGATTCCCCTGGCCCAGATTACCAGCTATGGTCATCACTTGCTGCTGGTTATTTCCTTGTTGACCTGGTGCCCTATTCAGTCTGGGGCACATGTTTCGGTAGTGATCAGGACTTCCGCACTCGTAACAAGCCCTGGCATTCCGGCGGGGTTAACCGCGTTGACGGGTACTACCAGATTCGGCGCAGTTCTACAATCCTTCGCTAGGTGCCCCGGGCGCCTACAGTTACACACGTCCTACACTGCATTGCTGGGTGATGATGAAGATTGCATCTGTTACATCTAGGGTATGGCCCACCATATTCTTTCCTTCCTTGTGTTACAGCCACAAAATTTGGGGTTGTCTTGGCCTTCTTATCAAATCTTCCGGCATCAGACCGGCTCGTTTCCCCAACCTCCTTTCTCTTCTCTGCTCCCTTACCCAGCAGTCCAGTTCTCACCATTTCATCAGTAAGAGCGCCAGCCTTCAGAATTGCGCTCTGGATTGTAGGAGGAGCAGCTGTTGTTACCAGTGCTCGGATTTGAGGCGCAAGTCCCCAAATATACCTCTCGATCCTCTTGGATTCCGGGGTTACCAGGTGCGGAACCAATCTTGCCAATTCGTGGAAACGATCGGTGTATGCTGCGTGCCCAGCTCCCACCACGCATGATTCCAGAACTCTTGCTCAAGTTTCTGCCTTTCATTAAGAGGACAATATTCCTCGGAAATCAATGCTTTGAACTCATCCCAAGTCATCTGCATTGCTGACTCCCTTCCTCTAGCCTGAACCTGGGTGTTCCACCAGGTTAACGCCTTGCCTTGAAGTGAACACGTGGCATATTTGATTCGTTGGCTGTCGAGACATTCACTAATGTCGATTACTGCCTCCATCTTCTCGATCCACCTGGTCAGGGCTATCGCTCCGCCTTTCCCATCGAATTCGTGGGGTTTGCAAGCCACAAATTCTTTATATGAGCATCCCGTTTGGTATGGTTGACACCAGTTTCGTTTCCATTTGTTCTGCCAATGTCAGTATCATCCACTACCCCTTGGTTATGTTGGCCATTGTTATTATGATCCCCATGGAGAGGATGATTCAGCAGGGTGTCGCTTACTTGGGTTACGATGGTTGGAACCAGTGCAGCTAGCTGCTGAGCAATCATAGCAGCTATATCAGGATTGCTAGTTTCCTGATTATTGCCAACTGGAGCACCACCAGCTCTTGATGGTCTACCCCTTCTCCTGTTTTGTGGGGCTTCAGCTTCTTGGTTTGTTCTACGGGTGACTCTCTTAGGTGCCATCTTCTATTTACAGAAAGATATGAACTTTAGTTACCGTATGATTTTGCTTATCAAGTTTCTATAACCCATGCTTTGGTCCATTAAGATCATTACGTAGCCCAGTTTAAGCACATTCTTAGTATACCGGTGATGTTTATATATAGGGTTCCCCGCAGCGTTCCCACCACATCAACGATATACCTGAGTGATACTTAAACTAGTTACATAACATCTTAATTTTCCTTAGCACCTACTTAAATATTAACATTTTTTATGGGTAGAGAGTATCATTACTCCTCTACATTCATGTATTCCACTTTCATTCTAAGCATTAATCAGTAGTTACTGAAATGCTAAGTGGAGGAATGTTTCATAAGGTCAATATCGTGATTAGAAATACCATGAAGGCTTTAAGTAGGACAGGACTTGAGTATATGATAATGCTTGATTGCCTTAACAAGGACTTACTAGAATTATGACCCTAGCACCCTAGGGTATAGAATAGAAACTTGTGATACTCATGATCGTTACCTCATGATAAGATTAGCCAGACTTCTCATGCATGGTGAATTGCAATTACGTGTGCACCCGTAATGGTAATTTACCTTGCATGGTCACCCTAGCTCCACTTACCCCAAGTTAACATCATAGTATTATTTAGATTCATCAAGCACAAATAATGTAATGTCCTTATGTCCATGAGCCAGTATTCCAATAATAGCATGTAATAGCAAATAAGCATATAAGCATATTAAGTCTAATGGTAACTGCATATCCGTCATACTTTCAGGATTTCAGTCATAACTTTGATAGGGTCGGATTCAATATCCGAGATCGACGCTACGCGTGATCACCGAAGTTCCCTAATAATATGATGTTGTGCGCATACAAGCGTAAAGTTCTTAGTATAAAAGTATCCCATGGAGAAAGACTAAGAGTAATAACGTCTTCCCCGGATGTTAAGATAATACGTGTATAAAGTCAAGTATGTAGGAACATACTTGTATATTATTAGGTATATAGGAATATACCTGTATATTAAGTTCATAGACTTAATATACTTGACCCATTTGTCTTGTAGATTTGTGTATTGACCATAGTTTATCACTCATCCCAGAAATCCCCAGGTAAGCATACCAGGTCTCGTAATGAGATATATGCGATATGCTTGCCTTAGCCCGAGGGCCTTTTGCCAGGAAATCCAGAATACAGGTGTCTATGTGTCACACAAATCATGAAAGACATTTAGGTAAAATCAAATGCACACAATCCCTAGCATGCATTCTATATGAAGGTTCTTAGGTTATAGTCTAGGTCGAATTCTCCACCTAAATCTCTATAACCAAGGCTCTGATACCAATCTGTCACACCCTCGCTAATAGCGGAAACACGAGGATGCGACGGACGGGATCGTCATAACACTTGGTATAATTACAGAGACATAATACATGCAAAATCCTCGTGTCATGACGTCGCCCGACACAATGGTGACTTGTGTCGTGGTTAGTCAGTTCCACGACTATCATAGTCTTAATAATTCTAAAAATCCATATACACAGTGTTCAGATATAACAGTAAATGATATACAATACAAATGCAATCTATTGAAATCCTGGGGGTCTCTGCTAAGGCATCAGCTCTAGCTATCCTCTTTGTTTATGATTACCTGAAAAGATATGCTCAAAAATGGTCAACATAATTGTTGGTGAGCTTCGCAGGTTTTATGTATTGATGATGATAACAGTAAGTTCAATAAGCGTTACCGCGCTACACTTATGTATAGGCGGTTTACCAGTTTTTAATAGCTACAGCCAAACCTAAACATCGGTTCCACATGGGAATTGATGGCTGAAAGGAAATTCCCACAGTTTAAATAAGTTTATAGTTTATTAAGACGTAGCAAGATCCACACAGCACATACGTATAGTGTATAACCAAACCAGTCCTTAGGTCCCATTACCGGGATTAATGGTTATGTAAAAAGGTTTTCCATAGCATAATAAGTTTAATATGACGTAGCAAGATCCACACAGCGCATACGTTTAGGTTACAACCAAACCAATCCTTAGGTCCCAATTGCCGGGATTAATGGTTGTAGTGGATGCTCGGCAAAGAAGAACCACAAAGTAGACCACAAAGAAGAACCACACCGCCGAAAGCATCCAGATCAATAGCATTCACAAGTAATCATCACACCACATATAGCATCAAAGTTATAGCGCATTATAATATAAAGCCACCAATAACATACAAGGTAGCAACATAGCATAGAATCAAGAGTCATAATAACATCGTTCAATAAGAATAGCAATATAAGTTAACCATAAATGTTGAAGCAGACTTCCACTAGGGAAGGTGATTGAAAGTAAGTGAGCATTCTTTTCCCCCAAGTTTAAAATGTTTAAAAGTTATATAAGCGTAAAAAGGGGCCACGAAACTCACCTTGGATTGATGTAATTAATCACAAACTTCACAGAATATTGCAATGCACGACCCAAACACGATCAATACCTATGTATTAATTGTAACTAAGTCTTTAATATGTATTCCACACGAATAGATATATTTAGTCGGATTCGGGTTGGTTCGATTTGATGTGCAACACGCACACAAATAGATGTATATATATTACAAGATTAAGTTTGAAATTAACGTTAAATCAAGGATTAGAATTATGGGGTTTTTAATAGGTATTAAGTTTACAAAGTATTTATTTGCATTTTGATTCCATTAGGAGGGTTTCATAAGTGTATTTATATATTTTTGGAATTAAATATAAAAATGATGTGGTTTAATTATATAATTTATAATTATCCAAAGATAATTACAAATAAGGATAATCACAATTATAGTATTTTGATTAATAATAAGGTATTAATCTATACCTTTAGTTAAAATATATTTTACAAGAAATAACCCACAATTTTATTTGTAAACAGTTTGTGAATTTATAAAATATATTTAAAGATAATATAGCGTTTATCTTATAGAAATAATTATTTATAATATTTGTAAATAATATTTATATAATTTTCATGATTATTTCATAGTTAAACTTGATTTAGAATTTATTTTATAAAAATAAGTATTTTTAATATTTTTAATAATATTTTATAAAAATCTATTAAAGTTTTTAAATAAAATAAATTTACAGAAAATTGTTTTGTAAGATTTAAAGTAAGGAAAATTAATAAAATTTATTTTATAATTTTTAGAAATTTTTCCATATTTTTAAAGTATTATAAAGCTTTAAAAAAATAAAAACAATGAAAAGGAGGTTGCCCGGGTCGAACTCGGGACCTCAAGCACCCACACACATGCACCAAACCGGTGAACCAAAGCCCAATCCGCGAATAAACACGGTTTTAATTAAATTTTAACACTGTTTCCAGAAACCCCCAATTCCCGAAGAACCCTAATTCGATTTGATCCAAATTGAAGATCAATCCGTTGTTAATAACCAAATTAAGATTAGGGCTTTTAATCCCATGTTAAACCGACTATACAGATGTGTTTAATTACCTTATTCGAATCGAATTGATGATATAGATGATCAAGAACAGGTCGCGACTTTACTTGAAACCAAATGATGATCAAACTTTGATTATAATCAAATTAATTGTACAGGTAGCTGTAAGTGATTCTTATGATCGAAAGCCCTATCTTAATTTTGTGAAATTAAGCTCATAAGACAGAAGTCGACTAAGTTGCAGGTCGCGAAGGATAAAGAGATCGAATTGTGGTTTCTGTGTGTTTACAGGTGCAATTGAAGTTGTATACACATTAGTTACATTTATAGTAGTGTTTAGGCTGGATTAATTCGATTAAAATAGAATTGTAGTGCGATCTTGGTTAATGGGTCGGCCGAAAATTAGGTTCAGTGGGAAAACATACCTAATCAACTCGATTATTCAAATTGTAGTGGTCCACTGGTTCGAAACTCGCATGTGAAGGTGTCGGGACGGTTTGATTGGTTTAAAACCGTGTAAAATCGGTGTTTTTGGCCTCGCTGGAGGCTCGCCGGAGGGTGGCCGGAGCTTGGCCGGATTCACGGGGGCGGTGAGGGGCTGTTTGTGTAATTTTATAATTACACTTTCAGTCCCTGCGGTTTGAATTTATTTATTTTTAGTTTTTAAACTTCTTTTAAAGTTTCGAAAATTGCAACTTACTCCCCTGGACTTTATTATTACTATTATTATATTATTATTATTATTATTATCCTTATTATTATTATTGTTATTATTATTATTATTATTATTATTATTATTATTATAATTATTTAACATCAACATATTAAACTTGATTATTTATAAAAATTAACTTTAACTAATAAAAATAATAATAAAAAATACGGGATGTTACAACTGCCTTTTGACAAGTTAGAAATAAAATCATAATTCATAACATAAACCATCCACCTTCACCTCAAATCAGGTATGCAAGGTGTTGGGTCAATACAGATTATGTTTAAATTAATAGTTTGTTTGTTTGTTATAAACTGTTACTAATCTTGACTTTCAAAGTCAACCAGACTATTGTGCACATTCAGAAGTAATTAAGATCACAACTTGTGACAAAATCACAATATATTCAACAAATAGTAGAAGCAAAACATAAGTTTTAGCAACAACGTGCTGAACCATATTCTAAGCAACTTGATAGAAATTACTCATGCATTAGCACGATTAATTTATAAAACACATAAATCAACTTGATGAAATAAATCAATTTAACAATTGTACAGAATAGAAACCGAACATATTAGAAGCTGCACTTTATCAATGGAATAACCATACGGGAAAGTAATGGCTTAAAATCCGACAAAACTCAAGTAACCATCATTATGCTAATCATTAGTCGCTAAAGGTGGTTGATGAATAATAATTCAGTAGCTTAGACATGAATAATCTTCTTCTTCTATTGATTATTCTCTAATTCTATATTTCTATTCTAAGCTTAACAAAACTAAACTTGAATTTGGCAATCACACAAAATACTTCTAGTAAACTTATCTTCGTTGTTTTAAGCAATGAGCAGCAACATAAATGGAGTTCTTTTCTTCCTTGGGTTGAGTATTCTTACAACAGGGCTATCACTCCGCTACAGGAACTAACCCTTTTGCTGCTATTTATGGTCGTGATCCCTCCCCATTAGTTCCTTATGTGTTGGGTGAGACTGCGAACGCTGAACTGGAAACTCAACTGATTACCCGAGATGATATGCTGAAGTTGTTACAGGCCAACTTTGTGACACCCCTCGCAGGAAGGTGTACGAGAACCGCAACGTGATATTGTCCGCTTTGGCCGCAGCCTCACGGATTTAAAACGCGTCACATTGGGGAAGGTATCCAGCCCCTTATAAAGAGACCTTAGTTCGCCTCCCCAACCGATGTGGGATGAGTCATAGCCATATTTTCAGGCATGTGTCCATCCACCCACCGAAGTGAGACCAGCGTCCTCGCTGGTACAACGGCCCGGCCCTGGCTCTCTGTCACACCACAACCTTGACGGCGGAATCGTCGAGGCGTGAGAGTTACGATTGTTCACAGCCACATAACGCTATTGCCTGAAACATGTTAAAAATAAAAGGTCAACATATTGTTAGTGAGCATTCTATAGTTTTGAATACATAAGTATATAAAAGATGACAATTCATGTTGTAAATTAGAGAACAAGGTAACTAGGGATGTAAGACAGAATGCACAATCAAACCTTGACAAAGTTTTACAAGTCTCAAACGTTTACAAGTATATACGATTAACTAAGTGTACTTGGATCAACCAAGCAGGCTTGTCAGGCCCATAGATCTATAACGTCGCCAAACTAGCAATAGTTAATGATTGTACATGAATTCGACATTACATGGTAGCTACAAGATTCAACTAATCACAACATACAAGTAAATTGCCATAAGTTTGCAAGAATCAAACGTGTTTACAAGTGTAACGTTTATAATGTAACATGTTTCACCCAAAAGTGTGTGAAATAATAAAATGGGTATAGTAATACTCACTTGATATATATAAGGTGATGATAAGAATTTAAACGAGGCTCCAACGATTTCTTTTACGAGTTACCTAAATGTATTGATTCCAAGATTAAGTTTAATAATAGATTAATAGTTAGACATGAACTAGGGTCTCAATTGGGATTTGGGGGTTTAATTAAATAAAATAATGAATCGTTTACGTTTTGGTTTAATATAATGATATTATAATTCAATTAAGTCCAAGAATGATTAAAAAGGTCTCAACAATTCAAGTTAATAGAAATCAAGTTTGAAAAGAATAATTAATTTAATAATTAATTATTTGATAAAGAGAATTAATTATATACATATTTAAATTATCATTTATAAAGTTTTAAACTTTTAAAATTATTTATTATAAAAATTTTATAACACAAATCCTTAAAAATCAAGATAAAGAGAATATTGTTTTATAAATTTTAAGAAGTTAAATAAAAGTTAACGAATAACTTTATTAACTAATGATGATATAAAATGATTAGACGAATAATTAATCATTAAACATATGATTTTTATAAGGTTTTAAATATTCTAAATTGAACCATAATATATTTTATCATTTAAATTACGTAAAAGAATTTATAATGTTTTAAAAACGAATCTCCATTTAAATATCGTGACTTAAATGATAAAGATTAAAGGAAAGTTCGGGTCACTAATATTTTGTTAATTATTTATAATCCATAAAAGAAAATAATCCATGAGTAACCTTTAAAAATTATTTAAATTTCAAAATATTACAGAAATATTTTGGCGTCTAAAAAATATTTAGTTTATAAAAACTATTTTTTTTATAATTTTTTAAGAATTTTTCTGGATTTATTTAAAGGCCAAAAAGGCTAAAAATTTATGTGAGGTGGCCCGGGGTCGAACCCGGGACCTCAAAGATGGCAAAGGGACACGGGACCAGTGAACCAAGGCCGCAGCCGCGGTTAAAACTGGTTCCAAATGATTATATCCTGTTTAACCCAATTCCCCCAATTCCATTTGAGCCCTAGGTTCGAATCCCACTAAATTGAACACGAATCCGATGTTGTAAACCAAATTAACCATAGGGCTTTGTTTCCCAGTTAAAAACGAGTGTATTGATGTATAATACTTACGTTATAAGTTCGAATGGATGATCTGAGGCACTTACGTTATTAAGTTCGAATGGATGATCTGAGGCTCAAGAACAATCCGTGACAGAGGGGTATTGGATCGGGGTTCAAATGATGATAATAATCGAATTAATTGTACAGGATGCTTCGTATGATGATAGGGATTAAAAGCCCCTTATCAATTTTGATTAAAATCGGTCGAAGATGGGGATTAAATGGTGTTGCAGGTCCGCGGTTGAAGGTGATTCGAAGGGTTTGTTTGTGTGTTTTCGGATGGAATTGCAGGTTGCATTCCATTTATAGTGTGATAAAGTTCAATTTGATTGAATCAATTTGTCTAAAGTGGTGTTTGAGTGGGTTAATTAACCGTTGAACGATCAGGAATAAAGTTGGATCCAATGTTGTGCTGTAAATCGATGATTAACGCGTGTTTAATGGTGCATTGGATTCGAATCTCACCGACGAATGCATTGGAAACGGTTTCGGGGTTTAAAATCGATTAACACAACATTTCGGGGTTTTAAACCACTCTCCGGCGAGGCCAAATCGATTAAAATACACGATTTTAGGGTGTAAAATGACGGGTTTTAGGGTGTAAAAGTTACATATTAACGAACCTAATGGTTGATTTTAATTTTTTGCTTAGTTTTTTGGTCTATAAGTAGTCCACGTCATCAAAAAATTAACGGTGTTAACTCTCAGTTAGTAAGAAATCGTTAACGGAAAATAAGCTCAAAGTTAAATGTTTCTGTATACACTTTCTGAGTTACAATTAATCTTGACCAATAAATAAAAGTTGAGGTTAGTAAAATCTAATAACACTAGAAATAAACATTAATAAACACAGAGCAACAAAACGTTCTTTTTGAACATTAGTTTATTGAATGCTATAACAAATAAAATATTAAAATGTTTTAGAATTTTATTTAAAAAATCGGAAAAGGGTACTAAAAATGATTCATTATAGTCAAATAATAAAATCTGAACATAAATTAAATGGTGGATTGGGCCTCTCGTTCTCCCGGGTTTTGCATAATAAAGTGAAGCAAAACCACCTACCACCTAAAAACTGACCAATTCACCTTGTAATTGCGAGTTTTGTCATAACAATTAGATGCATCAATTAAAATCTAAATGTCCGGTTCTTCTATGTAAAAGAAAAACTTCTATTCTATAATTGAACATTATTATTTCTTTTGCTAATATATTAATAACTAGGCTAAAGACTCGTATAACACACGGGTTCAATCCAAAAATATTATTATTGTTTAAAAAAGTTCGTAAGTTATAATGTTGTTGATAATACTTTGTATATCAACTTTTATGTAGAATTTTTAACATTATCTACATGTAATATTAGTAGGTTTCCTCTATTAATATTTATATGTCTAAATAGTGTATAATATGAAATGAAATAAACTTATAAATAAGAACTTTAAGTAATAAATAAATTAAATTGAACATGAAAAATAATATTTTAAATTCATAAACATCCGAAAATTTATTTGTATACAACATTTGATGTTTTGTTGATGATTTTTTTATCATTATCTAATATTAATAGTTTTAATATCTGTATACTTTTAACTCAAGATAATGTAACATAGAGATGTTTGTGATCCTTGTTTAAAAACAAATCAACTTTAGATAGCGATTGTCATTGGCTCTTGTTTATTGTCATTACAAAACACACTCCTAACAGTAACTGTATTCTTTGAAATTTAAAAGAAATCCTTTTGTCCGAAGGTGTTAAAGTCACCATTGAATAAAAGTGCGATTTTCAATATTACTTTCAGATACATCAAAACAATTTGCACACATATCAAATGAATCCAATCAAACATAATAATAATATGGCAGTACACATAAAAAAACAAAGATGTTTAAAAAGTAGAAGCATATAATACATATTCACATATAGATTGTTGAAGCTATTCACCTTCAAATTAAAAGTATAAGGGCATACCTGGTTCTACAAAGAGCTTCCGCGTTTTCGCATGGTCCAGGGAGGGTCCGTCCCATTTAAGGTAAGATGTACGCGGTCTTTCCCCCACATTTTGTGGGGAGGCCGTCTCCATGGATCGAACCTGAGACCTTCGGTCCCTTAGGAACAGCTTTTACCGCTGCGCCAAGGCCCGCCCTCCTTCAAATTAAAAGTATGAAAAATAATATTGATCAAAAAAACACAACTATAGATAATGATAGGTTAAATCATAATCACAGATGATAAAAGCTTAAATAACAAAAAAAATACATTTTGTTAAAGAAAATTTGATGAAACCAAAGCCAAAATGAAAACTTGATGAAACAAAGCCAAAATGAAAACTTGATGAAACCAAAGCCAAAATGAAAACTTTATGAAACCAAGGCCATATCATCAAACTTTATGAAGACAAATTGTGAGGATCGTAAAGCTAGGATGGTTGAGAAAATATTTTAAAATCGGGTCTGATTTCATTTCCAAAAAAATATACCTATGAATTCCTTCAAATTGAAGAGGAGTCGATGAAAAAATCCCGCAACTTTTGTCAAGATTCGGATATAAACCGAGTATTAATAAAAACACACAATCAAGGAATCGATTTCAAAGATGAAGAAAATCGTAAATGATTTCTACAGTTTTTGTTGATGGATTATTTGAAAAAAAAGAAATATCGGGTATGATTTAATTTTCAAAAAAAGATGTGCTCTAATTTAGGGTTAAATTTCTAAATTTTCCCTAAATATATTTTGTATCAAAAGTTAAAATTTAGTCAAATAAACCTAGATTAACACTAAAAACAGATACATATTTATACGAGAATTGAAAAAAATATAGGCTTAAGAGAATGACACGTACCACTAAAATTATTGTTTTATTAATAAGTATAGAATAGATGGGAAACCCAAAGGTAAATTAAACAAGGAAAATATGAAGACAGAATGGAAAGATACTGTAGGTTTTCTCTTGTAAGGCAAGGATGTCGAGACCTACCAAAAATTCGTGTAAACCCTCATGCAGGTTGCCTAATTTCCTTGAATTCTCTCCATTTTTGAAAATTTAGATGCATTTAGTTATTTATGGAGGACCATGTCAAAATTACGACAAACTAAATTCTTTATCATGATAATGCATTAATGTGACATCCAACCTTAACAAAAACACCCAAACAAATAATGAAATGTAGAAAGTAATAAATGACTAATAAGTTGGTTATCAATTATCAATTACTGTATCAATAAGGAAATAATTGGAGTAGGAATATCAATAATTTAATAATGAGCTACAATGTCAATGACTCATTGTCAAGATCAAGAAATAGAAATCAGATTGTATAGTATATAAACAAGAAGCATAGATTATAAAATATTTATAAGAACAATATCTATCTTCCATGAAGGTATTTCTCTATTTAGCATGATCAATGTGAACAATAGAGAAAATTTTTGTCAAACTTAAGAAACATTAAAATGTCCTAAAGGAAAGAAGTTAATGCGGCTTAAGGGGCAAATATGCCATGAAAGTCTGAAAGTGTATATGTAATGATTTTAAGAATAAGAATGAGTATGGTTACGCTAACAAACTAATAAACCAACTTGCCATTCAAAAATACACAAAAAACAACATATACAAATAAACATATACTTAAATGTAAAATTTTGCTTAGAAATATTTTTAGAAGACCTTCACTTATCACAAGTAGCAACAAGAATCGTGTAGCAAAACTATATGACAAATCAATGCAGTATTTAGCATTCACACCAGAAACACATACAAAGACTCTTAATAAGGCATGCATCCTAGTGTTGAATTTGGTTGTTTAAGAATAAACTTTGGGCTCGGGATCACTTCTACTTCTATTAGTTGTTAATGAAAGTGGTGGACAAAAGATTTATTAAATGACCCAAAATATTTTTTTAGTGATATCCCTTCCATAATTTTAATTTCTCAATCCTGCTCACAAACTGTATTCTTTGGTGAAAATCTTATCCCATGTGCTGGGTCAAGTAAGGCTGATGCAACCAAAACAACATTTAGAACAATTTTGGTACAACTGACAAAGACTTCCGAAGGCAAAGCTGCACTTCTGAAGATTAATAAAGAAGAATTTTCAAAGAAGGAACTCTGTCTTCCGAAGACAAAGTGAAACCATCTTCCGAAGATAAACACTTAGAAGACATCAAGGCAAAAGACTTCTGAATGATAAAGTCTTGAAGACCAGCACAAGTCTCGGAAGAAGTAGACTCTTCCGAAGTATAAATGGCTTCGGAAGAATCTACTATGAACATGTGGATATAAGCATGACCCTTCTGACAAACCGCTTCAATCTCTGATATACTGCATGATGCTTTCACACGTCCATGCGTTTAAACCAACCGATAAATATTATAAAATAATTACAACCGTAGAAATAATATTCACACCAATTAACATGCGTTTAAACCAACCGATAAATATGAGCTTCTAACGTATATACGAGTACTAATATTTTAAAAGATTTACGATATATATTTGACTTATCTATGTGTAAATATACACTTAAATAGGATAGTGAGATTATATTAATGATACTATACTCATGGTTATAACAAAACTATCATTATTATCGTCATAATGTAAAAGATGTTATATTAAAGATTAATATGGCTGATATTATTAATAGAAGTAAATCTCATAAAAATATTAATGTGAACTAGAATTTTAAACCGCGCTTCGCCGCGGGGCTGGTCACTTTGTAATGTTATAATTTAACGTGAAATGCACGTAATATCATAACAAATATTAGGCATTACCATAGCAAGCATCAATGCCTAGTTATTTATAGACAAGTTCAAAAATGAAGGTAAAAGCATCCATAGTAACACAAAAAAAAGATTGTGTTTGGCTATATTTATTGATTAATTCACCAACTCTTGATGCTTTATTAACAGTTCATTCACTTCTGTGACAACCAGTATATTTCGGGTAATATTATTAGTACATATTTATTATTAAATCAAAAACAATTAAACATAATAATAAAAATAATAATAAAAATAATAATATGGTTATAATAGTTTGTTAGAATTATTAAGAAAATAAACAATTTAAAAAAAATAGATTTAAAAAGCCTGGGGGGTATATGTGTCATTTTTAAAACTTAAAATTCAAGTTTTAACATAAAATAACAAAGGTTGAAATCACAGAGACCAAAAATGTAATTTTAAAAATCCCAAACCATTCCCCCCCGTCGACCCTGTAGCTCCGGCCACTGTTCCGGCCGAGCCCCGGCGAACTCCGGCGAGCTTTAAAACACCAAAAATACTCGATTATAAAACATGAAACCGGTCCCAATTGAATCGTGGGTCAGATTTGAATCTAGACACCCACTTTAATTGATGGAATAACAGCTCACGATCGCACAAATCCAACCACTTTCACTTTCGGCTACTTTACACACCTCGATCGCACTACGCATTGCAATAATGCAATTAAACTAATCCAAATGGTCTGTTATAAGAATCCTAAACTATTATCACCTTGAATTGAATCTGAAAACATACAAACAACTCGATTCAATCCCCATTTCTCTCTCGACCTGCAAGTTAATCGAGAGTCACCTTCCGAGCAACAAAAGCAGAAATTGACAGAGGGCTTTTGATCGTGTACACCACTAGAAACTTCCTGTGCAACAGATTTGATTCCCATCAACGATTGCATCTCGAATCACTTCACCTCCTGTCGCGGACTGTTCTTCGTCGGGTATACCCTCAATTCGAACATATTCGTGTAATTAAACACATGTACATAACCGTTTCATCATGAGAAATAAAAGCGCCATGATTCCAGTCTCCAACAAAGTCGAATCGAACTTCGATTTGGTTGAAAATCGAACTAGGGTTCTAAGGGATTTGGGGGAATGGGGATTTGTTTGAAAGGTTGTTTTTAAGATTTGGAAATGAGTTTCTATCGCGGCCACGGCCCTTGGTTTACTGGTTCTGTGCTTGCTTGCCAACTATGAGGTCACGGGTTCGAACCCGGCCTCCAACATTTATTTTTTAAAGCTTTTTGGGCCTTTAAAAATACGGAAAAATTACTAAAAATTATAAAAATAATTTTATAAACTTTGTATATTTTAAAAGTATCTAATTATTTTCTGTAAAATTATTTCTTGTGACATTTAATAAATTTATGTATAATAATATTAACAAATGATATAATTAGTTTATTTATGTAAAAATAAACTATAAACATTGAAATCATGAAATTATTATTACTTGTATTTTAATATATATACGAGGAAATATAATACTAGGTATTATATAACGTATATAACGCGGATATATATATATATAATCGACACCGAACCGATTCGTGAGACGCGAAACTGTACAATTATTATATTTATAATTAATAATTGATATTAATTATATATATATATATACTGAATGAAACACAGGTTAATTGGAAACCCGATCTTTTGTGCTTACATTTACTTGTTGCTCTACACTCGAGGTGAGTTTCACGACCCCATTTTACTTTCTTTCCTTTTTGGGGGAGAAAACATGCAAACACTATTTTGTTATGGTTGCCAGTAATATTGATATCGCATGTTATGTTAGTAGGAAACGCATTTGAAAGTCCTTACAGTATCAAACCGTTAGTAACGAGATTAGCGAGGTAATTTTGAGTAGTACTACTGGGTCTGACAAACCCCGCCCGGGCTAGTCGCGCTAGCTTGATTGGAGGTCGAACGGGTGCTAAATTGACCTAAAACGATTGCCACGGTCGGTTAAGACGTGGTGGAAAGGCACTAAACACACACAGTCAGCTTCGGTTTGAAACACTAACTAACTTGTTTATAGGCTCGCTACCTATCGATATGCTTTATATACTAAACCATATGAAACGCTTTTCGGACACATTTCTTGTTGATTAAACCTGTGGACTCACCAACTTTATGTTGACACATTTTAGCATATTTTCTCAGGTCACAGAAACGCACAAGATTAAGAACTCAGCTAGGATGCATGCATGGCATACATCACTACTCAACTGGTTTAATTTGTTGAAACGCTACTGATTCTTATGGTTGAAACGCATGTTGAAACAATTCAATGATGATTTCTATATTTGAAACGCTTCCGCAAGTCTGAAACACTTATGTTTGATTTAAACAACTAATTACTTAATGTGATGTTTTGTAATTACTGTGTTTGGTGTAACTGATGCTATCTGAGATCCTGATATGTCACACGCCTAACGGTAAAACCCCGTTTGTGGAAATTGAGGGTGTGACAGATTGGTATCAGAGCATTAGTTATAGTGAACTAAAATGGACTTTGCATCTCATTTGCATTGCATTTTAGACTATAGCTGGATTTGCATTAGTTACACACATAGATTACTAAGCTGTACTATTAACTTTGGATGCCCGAGAACTGTTGCTTTAACATATTTTTGTGACACATAAATAGCTGAGGAAAAGAAACTGATAACTCTGAGAATTGTTGCTTTAACATATTTCTGTGACGACACATAGATACCTGAGGAAAAGAAACTGATAACTCGTGCCTTTAATTTCTCTCTAAAGTTTTATTCTATGAACCAAAGAAATTGTGTGACACAGAGACACTTGTATTCTGGATTTCCTGGCAAAAGGCCTTCGAGCTAAGGCAAGCATATCGTATAAATCTCATTGCGAGACCAGTTATGCTTACCTGGGGATTTCTGGGATGAGTGATAAACTATGGTCAATACACAAGTCTATAAGGCAAATAGGTCAAGTATATTAAGTCTATGGATTTAATATTACATGTATGTTCCTCTAGGCCTGTTTCTGGTCTCTATACCTGATTCTATACATATGTGCTTGATGAATCTGGATAATACTATGATGTTAACTTGGGGTAGGTAAAGCTAAGGGTGAACATGCAAGGCAAATTACCATTACGGGTGCACACGTAATTACAATTCGCCGTGCATGAGAAGTCTGGCTAATCTTACCATGAGATAACGATCATGAGTATTACAAGTTTCTATTCTATACCCTAGGGTGCTAGGATCATAATTCTAGTAAGACCTTGTTAAAGGTAACAAAACATTACTAACACCTGCTATTACTTAAGTCCTGTCCTACTTAGAGCCTTCATGGTATTTCCAATCATTTTAAGAGACATTCCTCCACTTAGTATTTCAGTAACTGAGGAACTGATTGAATGCTTAGAATGAAAGTGGACTACAGGAAATATAGAAGAGTGATGATACTCTCTATACATACATTACGTTATTCTTTGGGATGATGCTAAGGAAAATTAGGATGTCATGTAACTGGTTTAAGCACATTCTTAGTATACCGGTGATGCTTATATATAGGGTTAATGAGGTGAGTTCAAAGCCTTGGTGATTGAGCACTATTACTTAAGGAATGAAATGCAAAAGTTAGAATTGTAATTCTAAAATCGTGCAATGGTAGGGTTAGGTCGTGCTCTTTATACTGACAAACTCCATGAATTGACAAAGCTGATGTCATACCTTATGACATTAGACCAAATAGAATTAAGAAGGTCACTGGAAAAATCTAGTGGGTAGTAGAAAGAAGTTGGAGGGTCGAACAAGCAATCTAGCGGTAAGGTAGACAAGAATGCCAATGTTGTGAACCTAGCTATGTTGGTTAATACGATTAAGCTAACATGTGTTAAACGGGAACATTAAGAAGGTTGGAGTTCCGACCATTACCATAAGTGTGCCCTAGGTCGATTAGGACCCAAGGACAAGTTAGAAACAATCAGAATTAGGAAATGGCTATAGCTAGAAAGTAAGAACAGTTAAATTATAGAAATAAAGGTCATATAAGTCAAGGAAATACATCACGCGGTCATACAATAACGGCTGAAGCAAGCCACATTCGACAAGACTAAATGTTGTTACATGTACGTACCTTATCATCAAAAGCTACACATCCATTTGATACCAGGGTTGATATAGCTTTGATTCTACTGGAATTATTCTTTAACCCTAGCTAGTTGCTTAGAAATTATTTACTTGGTTAAAGTAACCAATGGTAATAATTAGAGGTTACACAAAAGTACACGAAGATCATGTCTTTGACATAGACTTAATTCCGTATGAATTGGTTATCAAAGCATGAAACCAAGATAGAACATCAGGATAAGGTGATTCATCGAAAGTCTCTAGAATCCAATGAGATCACGTTTGACTCAAAGTCTCTCCCCGGAAAGGGATTGTACGATTTGGAAAAGAAAGTGTATTGCTGATGAATCATTTGTTGTTCCTGGAAATCGATGAACAGCTTCGTTCATTGAAGAACCAGTAGAGATTAGGGATCAAGAAGTCAAAACCCTAAAACGTAGCAAGATCCCTATTGTGTGTATTAGGTGGAAACTCAAAGCCTGGACCAGAGTTTACCCGGGAACGCGAGGACCAAATGAAGAAGAAGTACCCACAACTATTCAACGATCAGACACCTACTTCTTAATGTATCATTTTTAAGATATCTTTTTCCTTAAATTTCGAGACAAAATTCCCTTCAACAAAGGGATGATGTCACAACTCTGTCAAAACCTTACAACTCACACGGTATAAATCGTTGAATCTCATGTAATTAACTGAACCTAATCTTCTAATTTTCGGGACGAAAATTTCTTCAACAAGGGGATAATGTGACAACCCGTATATTTCGGGTATTATTATTAGTACATATTTATTATTAAATCAAAAACAATTAAACATAATAATAAAAAATAATAAAAATAATAATATGGTTATTAATAGTTTGTTAGAATTATTAAGAAAATAAACAATTTTTTAAAAAAATAGATTTAAAAGCCTGGGGTATATGTGTCATTTTGAAACTTAAAATTCAAGTTTTAACATAAATAACAAAGGTTGAAATCACATGGACCAAAAATGTAATTTTAAAAATCCCAAACCATTTCCCCCCGTCGACCCTGTAGCTCCGGCCACTGTTCCGGCCGAGCCCGGCGAACTTCGGCGAGCTCTAAAACACCAAAAATACTCGATTATAAAACATGAAACCGGTCCCAATTGAATCGCGGGTCAGATTTGAATCTAGACACCCACTTTAATGGATGGAATAACAGCTCACGATCGCACAAATCCAACCACTTTCACTTTCGGCTACTTTACACACCTCGATCGCACTACGCATTGCAATAATGCAATTAACTAATCCAAATGGTCTGTGTGAATCCAAGGATCGCAATTCAGGAATTATCATTAATTGACGTTTAATTGTTTGAATGATTAATTATGAACACAACCACAGAAACACAATAAATGCGAAATCAATAATTATTCAAAAGTATTTCATTAACTATAACGTAATGATTACAAAAGAATAATAATGAATACTATAAATAATCGAATACAGTGTATCAAATAATGTTGATGTTGATGGGACGGCGATTAGGGTTGCACAATGGTGTAACTTGACAGCCGTAATATTGATTGATTGTGTTCACCGAGATGTGAAACCTAGGACTCATATTTATAGATGATTTGAGTCGGTTAAGGAAACACCGGATCTCTCGGGATTTGTTGTTGATCTTGTTGACTTGTTTGACTTCTTGGAATTGATAATCACACAAGTATAATGGTCTTCCGCAGGAGTCTTGTCTTCCGCAGATCTTCTGTTCTTCCGTAGTTGATTTGCTTTTCCATAGGAATGTTGTTCTTCCGTAGATATTCCTCCTTCCGTAGGAGTCTTCACTTCATGGAACTTGATCATCCGTAGGAACTTATACTGGTTATTTGGTCTTGTATGAAACATATCTACGGATTAACAAAATTGATCATCCGTAGATGTTTCCTACACTTGGTCAGTTTTATCAAATCCATCCCAAGAATATTGTTTCTCCTGTCAAAGCACAAATCAACACACATACATATATGGGGTTAACCTATAGATTCAAATCACATATATATATATTTTGACTGTTACAAATGTTAATTACAAGACTTGATTTTCAAGTACTAAGCTTATACAAAATTGATCTAGCCCTATACAATCTAGACCTAACAATACTCCCCCTTAGGCTTAGCTTCTTGTAATCAGTCCTTCAAAACTGCTAGCTCCTTGACTCTTGATATAATTTTGTTGTAGAAGTAAGATACAGCTGCCTTTTGATCATCATACTTGTATTTGATCTCCATTTTGCTGATCTTCTTCAGAGTCTCGTAGCCAAGTCCCAGAACATCCTCTTCCGTAGTGAGAGTCTCTAATACTCGGTCATTCTTCACTACTTCAAGTTCATCTTGTTCGGAGAGGCGAAGTTCTGAGACTTCTTCATATTATGTTCCCTTCAGCAAACCTGCATTATGTCTTCGTCGTTTGTAGGCTTTTGCATGAAGTTTGTCGATGACTTGGATCATGTGTACAAGCAGGAACAGATCATTTTGAGCTGCTTCATCACTCAGCTTCGGAAAGAATTTGTCATGAAGGTAAGAAGTGTAGCTTGGATGAAGCAACTTGATCTCCGCAGGATCAAAGATCCTGATATTTTCTGCACGTTTGTTCTCTGCATTTCTCATCAGCACCAGCTCTTTTGTCCTCTCTACATATCCCCACTCAGTGATAGGGAGTGTGTATTGAGTTCCTTCAATGCGTTTGATGGCTGCTGCTGTTCTGTTGTTATATCCAACCCTCTTCAGAAATTCATCATCTACTGAGTCAGAGGCATTGGACTTGGATCTTTTCTGCCCATGAGTTATTCGTTTATGAGCATCATCATCTCTTTTAGCTCCTATGATCACATCATCTTTGAACCTTGTTTTCAGTTGACCCACTCTGCTTGAGAAGTCCCTGCCCCTTGGGTGTATTGGATAATTTGTCAAAGTAAGGCTTTGCAGGTCCTTTAAATCATTCTCAGGAAGGCAGAGTACTGAAAACACATCACGGAAGTATTCAACTCTTCCTGATGTCCTTTTAATCACTGCACAATCCCACTCCTGATCATATTTCCATGCCATTATTTTGTTTTCTTCAGCTGAGTTGGGAGTTGTGAGGTGATCAATCAACTGAATCAGAGTGGACTTCTGATCAGTGATTTCTCTGACAGTGGTACCAAGGGGCCATACTTTGCCTGGAATGACTTCCCTTGGTTCCCTGATGAGCCTATCTTTAGCTTTATGCTGATCCTTGGGTTCCACAGTGATTGGATCAGCAGATGATTTGCTTTGTTTGTCATCAGTAGGATGAGGAGCTGTTGTTCTGAATTTTACACCTGTTTCCAGCTCCACCTTCATTACATGCTCCATCATCCTCCGCAGCTCACCAGTGGTTCTACCTTTCAGTTCATGCTGTTTGTAATTGTGACCCTTAACCAGCAAGTCATATTGTACTTTGAAAGTTTTGCTGTGTCACAGTGGCCCAATTCTTTCCTTAATTTCTCCAATGATTGAAAAGTGGTAAAGGCTTCATAATCACAATTTGGGATTATGAACCTTGCAAATTCAAATTCTTTCAATGCACTGGCCATTTCTGTTCTATTCATCCTCTCAACCATGTCATACGGAAACCCATGGTTGATGAGGGTCATAAACATGCTGGAGTCAGGCCTCTCTTCCAAGATATCAGCAGTTGTTAGAAGGTCATCGGCCTTTCCACCTTTATCAGCAGTGGGGGAATCCATCCGAGTTAATTCCTCCCACTCTTTGTCACTATCTTCTTCTTCTCCAGAAGATACCTTCACAGCAGAAACTTCTACTGAAGGTGTGTGATCAGGAGATGGAACTTTTGATTTCTTTGGGGAGCTTTCTTCTTCTTGTTTCTTTTGTGTGGCTCCGAAGTATTTCTTTTTCGGGTGTAGGATATCAGCGGCTTAGTAGCTCTACCCGATTGTTTTTCTGGTTCAGCACTTGTATCCACTTTTGTTTTCAATTCAGATAGCTTTCTCTTCAGGCTCTCTATCTCCAGATCCTTTTGCTTAATTAGCTCGGCCTTTTCATTTTGCTCTTGTTTCAAAGTTGCCTCCAGCTCCCGTTTGTTTGGAACAATGCATCAATAATTTCACTGTTGCATTGTGCATCTTCTCTCAGCCTTTTCAAGCTGGCATCCTTCTTTGTTAGTTCTTCATCCTTTTCTTGGATAACTCCGTACAGCTCCACAATTCTTTGTTTTCTCTTGTTGGATTTAAGCACCAACTTGTTGTATTTTGCAACCAGAAAGCTCTTGCTCACAGGAATGTCACTGTCACTTAAGTCATCTTCATTGTAAGCAGTGACATCCTGAGCAGATTCTTGAGTCTCCCCGGGTTCATCAGCAGGTATTGGCTCGGTATGAGCTGATGAAGGTTGTTCATCTGTGTGAGTTGGAGAGAAAGGAACAGTGCTTGCTTCAGATAGTATTTCAGTGTCTCCTGAGTGTACAGAGTGTACAGACTCAGTCACCTCAAGTGGTTCAGTCTCAGCACTTTCCGGTGATTGGGGTTTTGGGGATTCTGGTGGTGGTGTATGGGTGATTGGATTTGGAGTGGAGAGTATGGTTGAGTGTGATGAGATGAAGATGATGATATCAGAACAGGTGAATGGTGTGGTTGAATTGGGGAGATAGGTTGGGTGTTTAGGCTTGAAGGTGATTGTGGTTGTTGAGGTGATTGGCTTGATGATGCATGTTGTAGTGGTGGTGTTTGGATTGGTGATTGTTGTTGGTGTTGTGGTGTTTGGTGTGGTGAGTGAGAAGATTGAGCAGAATCAGCAGATGATTCAGCTTCATCTTCCCACGCCAACTCTTGTGGCAGATCAGCATGTGGATCAATAACATGAGCAAACATAGGCATGTCAGGACCCTCATACTTTCCACTAAGTTTATTCAGCACCGATTTGTTCAGGTGAGCTTGAACAAACACTTCTCCAACCCTGTTCAAGCTTGGGAGCTCTGAGTTAATCACCAATTGCAGGAATCTGGGGAACATGTACATCTTCTCATTCTTTTGTAATTTGACTTGCTCGCACAAACAGTTGAAGATGTATCTTGCATAATTGTAGATTCTTCCCTCGAACACCCCAATAATTCCTGATGAGATGTGTCGAGAAAATCTGTCTAACCCCGACTTCCTGTTAGACATGCACTTCAGGTAGGTGTGACATAAGAACCTGTACGGTTTGCACAGCCTACCCTTCTTGATTTCTCCTTTTTCAAAATCACCATCGTACCCCATGAGATTGAATACCTTTTCTATGTATTCATTCTCGAAAACGTCCGGGTGACCTATCTCTCTATCTCCGAGTTCCAAGCATCTTCGTAAGGTGCTTTCATTCACTCGAAGACGCTGACCCAGAACTTCAGCCACTATTACCTCCTCATCGTTTTGTTCTTCCACTCGAGCTGAATTCCAGAATCCGATAATGTGCGACTGATGGATCACAGGCTCAGCCGTCAAGGCGTAGAAGAGCCTGGATCGTCGGAGATATCTGATGATATCTCAACATCCTTCCGCTGCTGGATCATCAGCGTTCAAGAATGCGCACACGTTATGCTCCTTAGCAAATCTATTTGCCATCTGCAAAGAAAATTAAGTTAGAAACCACGCAGTTGAATCGATTGAATGACAATAATCGATTAACCAGTTCCGTATTGATGTTTAAGACATGATTTACCTTTGCAGTAACTGTAATCGGTTACTGGATAATGTTGATATTTTGAAATTTTGAAAAGGGGGAAAAAGTGCGATTTTCTAGGTTAATCTGAAAAAGTGCTCTGTAAAAGTGGAATGAATTTTAAGAGTCAGACACCTTATTTGTAGTCCAACAAATTAACTTCTTTTATTAATTATGTTGGGCTCACATTATGTTGGGCCCACTTTCATTTATTCCTATGTTGGACCCACTTTCATTTATTCCTTTTCATATCCCAAGTGTTTAGAATGCATTATCTCTTCCGCAGAACATCTGCGGAACCTTGACATCTGCGGATGTCAACATCTGCGGAACCTTAACTTCTGCGGAACTTTACATTGAATGTAAGTTCAAATAATGCATTTGTTTGTTTTGCTTGTTTTGCTGCTGAATCAGAGATCACATAATACTTCTACGGATGAGCGGTATTACTGTGACTTCTGCGGATGCAGAAATTTCACTGTTACTTCTACGGATGAAAAGTATTACTGAAACTTCTGCGGATGCAGAAATTTCACTATTACTTCTACGGATGAGAAGTATTACTGAAACTTCTGCGGAGCTTAAAGTTTAGAAAACTTTAAATGTATGATATCTACTTAGTAGACTCAATTGTTGATGTTGGACATTGTTGACTTCATTTGCATGGCAATGTAGTACAAGAAAGCAAGTGTCCTGTATCCTGCATTCAAGTTAGTGCTCAAGATCCAATTCCTTCAAAATAATTCAGATCAATTATCAGCTTTTATTGTTTGTTTTTCATGCATGAACTACTCCCCCTAAATTTGTGATTAATGTGAAACTGTTGCATTCATCATAAATTTAAGTTGTGAACAGGCATGACAGGCTTATGACATTCTAAATGAGAGAAATTCTGTTGAAATAACAATTAAGCATCTGTGAAACAGGTACATGTATGCATATATATATAGAGGGATCATACTATAAATTGGCTTCTGCTGATGTTGTTAGTTGATTCAACACATACCTGATTGCAAGTATATAGATCCACTTAAATTCAAACAAGAGTGTTGTATCAACTAGGCATGCAAGTTATCATGTTGTGAAGTTTGTTAATCAGTAGCAGTCATGAGTCCCACAATCAATTATCGTTAGAGTATGTCTTCCGTAGATGAGGCAAATCACTACATTCCACACTTAAAGACTATGTACATTAAGTTATAAGTTCTATCTTGAGACAATGTTCAGTCTCATGAATGCTTTGATGTGATAGCTCTTGAGCTTGATGTTCAATGGATCACAAGTGATTCCTTTTTAGAGCTGAAATATGATCTTCATAGTCACCAGGTCTTTACTTTCGTAAAACAGAGGTGAACTTTAACCCAGGTCTTTGTTGACACAAAACAGAGGGAGAATGAAGATCACACTTGTTAATCACATTCCCAGGTCTTTGTTCACACAAAACAGAGGGAATATGACTTTGCAAAGATAGAATATTATAAAGTATTTTACATAGTGTGCTTGTGTAAGTGATTTGAGCACAGTAGGAGAGAACATACCTTCATGATTCTCAAATGGAATCCTCACAGACAGTTACCTCATGTTTTTAGTTTGGCATGCTCTTAGCTTTGTTTCCACTCAAGTTGAACCTACTCACATATCAGTATGATATAAGTCAGATTGAGTGTTTGTTTAATAGCCAAGTATAGTCTACTATCATTTCCCATATATAATGCATGTATAGATGTTCTAACAGACAATTAAGTTATCCTCAACGATTACTCTTCACAAAGTCAATCATAAGCTTTTGTTGATTTATTCTAAGTTAATCATCCCTAAAGATTCTATCAGAAAATTGAATCTAACAGAATCAAATGCTTTAGTAAACAAATCAGCAAGCTGATTGGTTGTGTCTACTTTGACTAACTTGATCAGACCCTTTTCAGAGCAATCTCTCAGAAAATGGTATCTGATTTCTATATGTTTTGTTTTACTATGTTGAACTGGGTTAGCAGTTATAAACATAGCAGCTGAATTATCAATATGAATTGGTGTATGAAGGAAATTGTAACCATAATCAAGTAATTGGTTTTGCAACCAAAGTACTTGAGAGCAACCTGCTGAAGCAGCTATGTACTCTGCCTTCAGCCGTGGATACAGATACATTTGTTTGCTTCTTGCACTGCCATGAAACAAGTCTTGGTCCTAAGAATTGACAACCACCAGTTGTGGATTTTCTGTTGTTGTTGCACCCTCCATAGTCACTATCTGAGTATGAGTAGAGGCTAAAGTCTCCATCTTTGGGATACCAAAGTCCCAATGCAGGTTTGCCTTTCAGATATCTGAAAATTCTCTTTACAGCATTCAAATGTGACTCCTTTGGGTCTGATTGATACCTGGCACAAACACAAACAGCAAACATTATGTCAGGTCTACTGGCAGTTAGATACATTAAAGAACCGATCATAGATCTGTACAATCTTTGATCTACGGATTTGCCAGCAGGGTCAGGCACAATCTTGTCTATTGTTGATGCTGGTGTCTTGCATGAAGTGGAATCAGCAAGATTGTACTTCTTCAAAATTTGATGAATGTACTTCTCTTGATTGATGAAAATGCCATCTGTTTCTGATGAACTTGTAAGCCAAGGAAGAAAGTCAATTCTCCCATGGAGCTCATCTGAAATTCAGATTTCATTAAGTCTTCAAAGCTTTGACACAGCTTCTTGTTGGTTGATCCAAATATGATGTCATCAACATATATTTGAACCACCAAAAGATCTTGATGTTCTTGTTTGAGGAAGAGTGTCTGATCAATAGTTCCTCTCTTGTAGCCATTCTTCAGCAGGAATGATGATAGAGTGTCATACCACTTTCTGGGTGCTTGATGAAGACCATACAAGCTTTATCAAGCTTGTATACTCTATGTGGATAATCAGGGTCTTCAAAACCAGGGGGTTGAGCCACATAGACTTCTTCATCAATTTTCCCATAAAGGAAAGCACACTTGACATCCATCTGATAGACTGTGAACTTCTTGAATGCTGCATAGGCTAGGAAGACTCGTATAGCTTCAATCCTTGCAACTGGGGCAAAGACTTCATCATAGTCTATTCCTTCTTCCTGAGTGTATCCCTGTGCAATGAGTCTAGCCTTGTTTCTTATATGATACCTCTATCATCCAGCTTGTTCTTGAAAAGCCATCTTGTGCCAATTGGATGTTGACCTGAAGGCAAATCGACAAGAGTCCACACTTTCTGTTTTCTAAATTGTTGCAACTCTTCTTGCATGGCCTCAATCCAGCTGTTGTCTTTCAGTGCAGCTGTGATGTTTGCAGGGACTGTTTGAGATAAAAATCAGGTGTACAAACAAATGTTTGCCACACCTCCTTTGCTCCTTGTGGTTCTGGCATGCAGGTCCCCAATGATATTGTCTGTTGGATGAGACTTGTGTACTCTGCTTGTTGAGACAGCATCAACTTGAACTGTGGAGTCCAAGTTAGTGAAATCCATTGAAGATGGTGTCAGCTGAGAAGTCGAGTCAATGAAATAATCAAAATGCTCATGATCGTTCGGATCAGCTTGTGGTTGATTGGGTGTTTTGTCTTCTTCCGCAGGAAGTTCTACGGAATCAGCATTTTGTTCTTCCGCAGGAGGTTCTACGGAAGCAGTATTTTGTTCTTCCGCAGGAAGTTCTACGGAAGCAGTATTTTGTACTTCCGTAGGAGTTGTATCATCCACGGATGAACAATGTTGGTCAGCTGGTAATGGTGGTTGGATGACTGCCCCCTCTTCATTTAGTGTATCAGTAGTGACATCTACGGATGAGGGAACATCTGCTGATGAATTTACATGTGCTGGGGATGAAGAGTTTGCTTCTCCAGAAATAGCTTCATGCTGCTGACTTGATCTTTGCTGTGGTTCAGGTGGCACACGTGCTCTTGGTGGATCAGCTGTTAAAGGCACTTCATTCACACTTGGGGGCACAAAGGGATAACATGTATCCGCAGCACCTGCGTTGATCAAATAACCAGTGTTAAATGATTCAGTTAATGCATCTATATCAAATAACCAAGATGAACCTTTTACATTGGTAGTAAACATGGATTCATCAAAAGAAACATTGGGAGTCTCTTCAACTATGTTATGTTCTGGAATGTACACCCTATATGATTTAGAAGTGGATGAATATCCAACAAAGAAACCATCATAGGCTTTTTCAGAAAATTTTCCCAATTGTTCTTTAGTATTTAAAACAGACACATGACACCCAAAAGCTCTAAGATATCCTATAAAAGGTTTTCTTTTAAATAAGAGTTCGTAAGGTGTTTTATTATGTTCTTTGACTATCAAAGTTCTGTTTTGAACGTTGCAGGCTGTATTCACAGCTTCTGCCCAGAATGTAATGGGTAGCTGAGAATCAGCCAGCATTGTTCTGGCTGCTTCTATCAGTGTTCTATTTCGCCTTTCAGCCACTCCATTTTGTTGTGGAGTTCTTGGGGCACTGAATTGTCTAGCTATTCCTTTAGTCCTGCAAAAAGAATCCAAATCAGCATTAACAAATTCAGTTCCATTGTCACTCCTAAAAATTTTAACTTTTAAATCAAGTTGATTCTCAATCTTGATCACAAAGTCCATTAATGTTTCAGATGTTTCACTTTTATGTTTTAAGAAAAAGACCCATGTAAATCTAGTGAAATCATCAACTATCACCAAACAATATTGCCTTTTTCCAATGCTCAGCACATTGGTTGGACCAAAAAGATCCATGTGAAGCAATTTGAGTGATGTAGTGTTTGTGTTGATTGTTTTGGATTTATGAGACACTCTGTGTTGTTTTCCTTTATAACAAGAAGAACAGTGATTAGAACAATGAAATTCTTTCTTTGGTAATCCAATGACTAAGTCATTTTTCACCAATTTGTTCATGTTCTTCATGTTGGAATGGACAAGCCTTCTATGCCACAATTGAGATTCATCTTCGGAAGATTTGGACAGCAGGCATGTCTCATGCTTGGTGAGTGTTGTGTTGTTCATATCCAATATATGTGTTGCCTTTTCTTGATGCTTTAAGAAGTATCCAGTCTTCTGGAACTGTAAAACCTGGCTTAAGAATGTAACAGTTAGTGTTATCAAAGAGTGTTAAATAATTTTGATCACAAATTTGGGAAACACTAAGTAAATTATACTGCAAATTTTCACAGTAATTTACTTTTTCAAATGTTAAAACACCATTAGTTACCATTCCTTCACCAACAATTTTACCTCCCTTCTTATCCCCACCAAATGCCACATAAGAGGCATGTTTATGTTTGAAGTCATGGAGAAGTGCACAGTTGCCTGTCATATGTCTGGAACAACCACTGTCAACATACCACTTGTTGTCAGCTCTCCATAATTGTTCCTGCACACAAAAAGAAAACTAATTAGAATTGACAACCCAAGGCTTAATTGTCTTGGATTTGCCAGTTGTGTCAACAATAGTTACTCCTTCATGAATTAATCGTGAAGTTTCAGTATTAGTTGTTTCTTTTTGATCTGATGTTTGTGAGGATGATTCTGTTGAAGATGATTCGGGTTTCTGAGTGTCTTCATGCTTATCCGAGTCTTTCTTCAACTTAGCTTGTTTTGGTTGGTATCTCAATTTTGAAGAAGATCCTGTAGTCTTGAAGGTTTCTTCATCTTTCTGTTTTGATTGAGACACAGGAGTTCCTTTATCAAAGTTGTCAAAGAAATCATCAACAGCTTCCGGTTGTTTATCAGACAACTCCACCTTTTTATGAGGTGTCTTAGCCTGTGTTGGCATTTTCTTCTTCACAGTCTTGTCAGCAACAGATGATCTTTTCTTTGAATTTTGTTTTTCCTGCTCAGGCTTTGTCTTTTTATCACTTTCTGAGTCTGATGATGTACCTTGTGATTTCTTGTTGCTCTTTTTCTTGTTCTTCTTATTAAAATAACATTCCTGAGTGGAATGGTTATTTTTGTCACATATGGCACAATGTTTGTTGAAGAAACAGTCATCAGTCATGTGATTGTTCATGTTGCAAATGGAACAGTAACTACTGAAGTAGCATTCATCAGTGCTGTGATTCTTCATATCACACCATTTGCAATATTTCTCAGAATTTTCTTCTTCAGCCTTCTTTTTGGTCTTTTTCTGACTAGCTGAGCCATCAGTTGATTTCTTCTTGGGTTCATCAGCTGGTAATTCTTCATGTTTATTTGTGGATGGCTTCTGTTGTTTGACATTTAGCTTTTTGTGAGCATGTTTGATGTTTTCCCTTTTTATCTCATCCACAGTATCAGTATCTTTCTTCCGTTCTTTTTCTGCTGAATCAGTAGTCTTTGTCTTCCGCAGATGATCTACGGACTTGGCAGTTTTTGCTTTCCGCAGATGTTCTACGGATTCCTCAGTCTGTTCTTTCCGAGGATTCTTGTTTGAATATTTCTTACCTTTATCAGATGACAAAGGTGATTTTGTGCTTGATCCGCAGCTGTCGATCTTGGGAAGATGCAGTTCTTGTAATCCTTCATTAAGTTCAGCAATCCTCTTACAAATGGTCTTCAGCATGTTCCGTTGTTTTGGCGGATATTGCAGCTTTGATTCTTCAAGGACTCGTGGAAGACCAGGTTCAACTTGAACATTCTTACCAATGTTCAGTTGAACATTATCATGTTCATCAGAATCATCCAGGTCATCATAGTTATCAAAATCTGATTCATTATGTTTAATTGACTCTGATTCAGTTGATTCAGTTTCACTCATCTCAGCTTTATTGTTGTTTGTTTGACTATCTTTTATGTCAATGTTGGTGCTTTGCACAAAATGATTTGACAAGTTGTTAGTCATTGTATTAGGTAAAGGTGTGTAGTTATTATTAATAGGTGGTGCCACTGCATTATAACCCAACCCTGACCTGTTCTTTGATTCAATATGAGAATTGAGTAACTTCTCATATTGCTGAGATGATAATTGAAACTTCTGAAGTTTCACTTCAGTAGATGCATGATCAGCCATGGATTTTGTTAAGGAAGTGGTCAGATGCTCAACTTGGGCTTTTAGGCTGTAGTTTTCAGAAACATATTTTTCTAAATCTTTTTGTAAAGAGTTTATTTTGATTTGATATAGTTTCTGTTCTCTTAAGTGTGATTCATTTAAAACCATAGTTTCTTTTACTTTATCAGCCAGTTGTTGAGCATGGACTCTATACCTTTCAACTTCCTCAACACAAGTTGATGAACATAACCTCTCTTTTACCTCTTTGGCCATTGGAGGAACTTTGTTTTCCATATGTGCCATCAGTGCTTGATTCTCCTCTATCACTTCCTTCTCATACAAACTCCAGTCACAAGTTCCATCCTGAAGTATGATCAGCCCTGTCTCTTTAGAGTTACTTGGTCCTGCTGATGTATTTGTGGCTGGTGGGGATGTGAGCTGAGGTTGTCTATGCAGAGATCTTTGAGAGGTTGGCTGCTGATTTTGATAGTGTTGTTGCTGATGAGGTTGTTGTTGCTGCTGCTGATGCTGTGGAGTTGATTGTTGATTGCATTCTCTAGAAAAATGACCATAGAGATTGCACTTGTAACATCTGACTTTTGACTTATCCACTCCAATCTTCGATGTTTTGCTAGCTGCTGCCAGATTTTTGTTTCTTCGAAGATATTGCTTGGCTCTGTAAGCAATCATTGCCATCTGCCATTGTAGATCCATCTCTTCTACAACATCAGGAGGGAGTTCCTCCAAATCTTGCTGGCAGATGTTTGCTGCTGTAAGGGAACTTCCAAGATAAGCTTGAAAGCTAGAACTAAAAGCTGCAAAGGCTGCTTTTTGTTCTTCAGAATCCAATATCACAGTTATTGGTTCTGAGTTTGCTGTTGCTGATGTTTCTCTTTTCTCTGAAGATTTAGCCTTTTCCTTTTGAGTTTTGCTTTGAGATGACTTCTTAGTGGGTTTGGATGCATAGAAACTTACTTCCTCTTAATCATCACTCAAAGCACAAGAGTTATCATCTTCATTATTAGAAATAAATGCACTTCCAGCATTCTTTGTTTCCTTGAAGTGATAAGGTGAGACATGAGTTCTCACACTCTTGTTTCTTGATTGTTCATCCAGTTCAAGTGCTTCAACCTTGGCAACTAGTGTATCTAGACCAGTTGTCTTCAGATCTATGGTGTTTTTGAACATGGAGACAGTTTGCTTCCAACTTTCAGGCAAAGTATGGAGCATCTTCTTGTTCAGTTCCTCAGTTGTGTATTTTAACTCCAAGATGTTCATCTCAGTGATGAGTTGCATGAATCTATGGAGTTGCTGAGGAATTGACTCACCCTCAATATGATGAAAAGTTTCATACTGTGATCTAAGGGTGTCTTTCCTTATGCTTCTGATTTCATCACTCCCTTCACAGAGAGTGTGAAGTATCTTCCATAGGGAATTTGCTGTTTTATAGTTCTCGCACCTGATCAAGATTTCTTCAGGTAAAGCCATACTAAGCAAGCTGTATGCTTTAATATCGACTTTAACCTTCTTGACATCATCAGGTGGCAGGTCCTTAGTGCTGATTGGCTGGTTTTTGTCATTATAATCCGGCCCAAGAGTGGGTGGAATATAAGGACCTTGTGTGATGGACTCCCACAAGTCAGAATCAGTGTAGTTCACATGATTTCTGAACTTGATCTTCCAGGATTTAAAATCAGCTTTTGTTTCCAACTTTGGTGGTTGATAAGATCCTCCTCCAAAAGTACTCATGTTTAACTGCAAAACAAGATTTAAAATTTAAGTGCTTGAATTGACAAATCTATCAAAGACGCAGATCTAGTATTCAATGGATTTGAATGTAGATCTAAATCAAACAAGCAATAAGAGAATGCTTGCTGAAAGACAAGTCGTTGATTTAATTGTTTGAAAATCAATTAAACAATTTTAATACTGATAGATCAATTGATCTACATCAATGAGCACCAATGGCTCTGATACCACCTGTGAATCCAAGGATCGCAATTCAGGAATTATCATTAATTGACGTTTAATTGTTTGAATGATTAATTATGAACACAACCACAGAAACACAATAAATGCGAAATCAATAATTATTCAAAAGTATTTCATTAACTATAACGTAATGATTACAAAAGAATAATAATGAATACTATAAATAATCGAATACAGTGTATCAAATAATGTTGATGTTGATGGGACGGCGATTAGGGTTGCACAATGGTGTAACTTGACAGCCGTAATATTGATTGATTGTGTTCACCGAGATGTGAAACCTAGGACTCATATTTATAGATGATTTGAGTCGGTTAAGGAAACACCGGATCTCTCGGGATTTGTTGTTGATCTTGTTGACTTGTTTGACTTCTTGGAATTGATAATCACACAAGTATAATGGTCTTCCGCAGGAGTCTTGCCTTCCGCAGATCTTCTGTTCTTCCGTAGTTGATTTGCTTTTCCGTAGGAATGTTGTTCTTCCGTAGATATTCCTCCTTCCGTAGGAGTCTTCACTTCATGGAACTTGATCATCCGTAGGAACTTACACTTGGTTATTTGGTCTTGTATGAAACATATCTACGGATTAACAAAATTGATCATCCGTAGATGTTTCCTACACTTGGTCAGTTTATCAAATCCATCCCAAGAATATTGTTTCTCCTGTCAAAGCACAAATCAACACACATACATATATGGGGTTAACCTATAGATTCAAATCACATATATATATATTTTGACTGTTACAAATGTTAATTACAAGACTTGATTTTCAAGTACTAAGCCTATACAAAATTGATCTAGCCCTATACAATCTAGACCTAACAGTCTGTTATAAGAATCCTAAACTATTATCACCATGAATTGCATCTGAAAACATACAAACAACTCGATTCAATCCCTATTTCTCTCTCGACCTGCAAGTTAATCGAGAGTCACCTTCCGAGCAACAAAAGCAGAAATTGACAGAGGGCTTTTGATCGTGTACACCACTAGAAACTTCCTGTGCAACAGATTTGATTCCCATCAACGATTGCATCTCGAATCACTTCACCTCCTGTCGCGGACTGTTCTTCGTCGGGTATACCCTCAATTCGAACATATTCGTGTAATTAAACACATGTACATAACCGTTTCATCATGGGGAATAAAAGCGCCATGATTCCAGTCTCCAACAAAGTCGAATCGAACTTCGATTTGGTTGAAAATCGAACTAGGGTTCTAAGGGATTTGGGGGAATTGGGGATTTGTTTGAAAGGTTGTTTTTAAGATTTGGAATGAGTTTCTATCGCGGCCACGGCCCTTGGTTTACTGGTTCTGTGCTTGCTTGCCAACTATGAGGTCACGGGTTCGAACCCGGCCTCCAACATTTATTTTTTTAAAGCTTTTTGAGCCTTTAAAAAATACGGAAAAATTACTAAAAATTATAAAAATAATTTTTATAAACTTTGTATATTTTAAAAGTATCTAATTATTTTCTGTAAAATTATTTCTTGTGACATTTTAATAAATTTATGTATAATAATATTAACAAATGATATAATTAGTTTATTTATGTAAAAATAAACTATAAACAATTGAAATCATGAAATTATTATTACTTGTATTTTAATATATATACGAGGACATATAATACTAGGTATTATATAACGTATATAACGCGGATATATATATATATATATAATCGACACCGAACCGATTCGTGAGACGCGAAACCGTACAATTATTATATTTATAATTAATAATTGATATTAATTATATATATATATATATATACTGAATGAAACACAGGTTAATTGGAAACCTGATCTTTTGTGCTTACATTTACTTGTTGCTCTACACTCGAGGTGAGTTTCACGGCCCCATTTTACTTTCTTTCCTTTTTGGGGGAGAAAACATGCAAACACTATTTTGTTATGGTTGCCAGTAATATTGATATCGCCTGTTATGTTAGTGGGAAACGCATTTGAAAGTCCTTACAGTATCAAACCGTTAGTAACGAGATTAGCGAGGTAATTTTGAGTAGTACTACTGGGTCTGACAAACCCCGCCCGGGCTAGTCGCGCTAGCTTGATTGGAGGTCGAACGGGTGCTAAATTGACCTAAAACGATTGCCACGGTCGGTTAAGACGTGGTGGAAAGGCACTAAACACACACAGTCAGCTTCGGTTTGAAACACTAACTAACTTGTTTATAGGCTCGCTACCTATCGATATGCTTTATATACTAAACCATATGAAACGCTTTCGGACACATTTCTTGTTGATTAAACCTGTGGACTCACCAACTTTATGTTGACACATTTTAGCATGTTTTTTCAGGTCACAGAAACGCACAAGATTAAGAACTCAGCTAGGATGCATGCATGGCATACATCACTACTCAACTGGTTTAATTTGTTGAAACGCTACTGATTCTTATGGTTGAAACGCATGTTGAAACAATTCAATGATGATTTCTATATTTGAAACGCTTCCGCAAGTCTGAAACACTTATGTTTGATTTAAACAACTAGTTACAATGTGATGTTTTGTAATTACTGTGTTTGGTGTAACTGATGCTATCTGAGATCCTGGTATGTCATACGCCTAACGGTAAAATCCCGTTAGGGCTATTGGTAAAGTGAACATAAAAAACACACTTCCAAAGATGTGATATTCTATTTAAAATTAAATTAAGGCTATTGGTTTTCAATAAATATAACAATAATCTGAATATGTATCAAAACAAAACTTTAACAAATCAGAAAACGTACATAAAACAATAAATTAAAAAGTTTTCAATAGAATAAAAAATACAGAAAAGTAATTGTTAGGAACCATGTAATTATAGTTGAAAGTTAACAATCAAAATAAAAATCAAGTAAAGGTGTTTCTTTTAGTACTTAATGAGTTGACAACTCATTGCAGTACCTATGAGCTACATGCACATGTTTCCCATAACCATCTACGATTGTTATTTTTCTACATGCATCAATGTTTAATAGTTATCATCTAGATTTTCACTTTTCATCCCCCCTCTCTCAAATTTTCATTCTTGTTTTCTCTGCCCAACAGTTAACTACTACGTATCGCTGGTCACCACCCCCACCAAAGCAATCCAACATAGCCTCTCACTATTGTTCAAAACCACCAGCACAGCATTGAAGCAACTAAAATAAACACCTGACCTTCTTGTAAATACGATTTTGTCATTTTCTAAGGCTCAGAACTATTTAGTCGTCGTGGCTGCAGACAATAATTACCACGCCAAAACAACGAACATAATAATTGTTTTCCGTCATCATAGCCTTTAAGTATCACAAAAAGCAAAATCAAAATTGCCTTAGTAGTCGAATTAGAAATTTACAGAATGCATTGGTCACACCAACCAAGCATATTAACACATTGTTTCACCGACAAATAATTTTAACATCCAACAAATTCCTCTCAGATAAGCAAACGCTCATCTTCATCAAGCCAACCAACAACCTTATTCATCAACATCCAACAATGGGAAAATGCTTTAATAATTTTTAAACCTGCAATTTGAACATAATATTCAGTATAAACGCATCTCAGATGAGGATACACCATCATCATCATCGATAGAGATACCAGTCGATAGAGATACCAGAAACGGTTGTAAGATGAAACCCCACCTAAACACAAATAACAATTATATGTATTCGTAACCGTCTCAGAATAGAAAACCCTATCCTTCATCGACACCATATCAGATAAATAAAAGTGAATAATCGGAGTTAAGGAAGCATCCAAAGCAGGTAATAAATCGGACTTAAGTCACCCGATACCATGGGCGCCGTTGAACGGCTGCCGACACCAACACAACTCAAAGAAAAATATAGATGAAACACGCAGATACAATGCATGTGACGATACATAACCGTCGCTAAACATAGGGAATAAAGCATAAGATGTATGCCACCTGTCACCACCGGCGCCATCGAACGGCCTCCGGCAACGACGCGAACTACCGATAATGAAAACCCCCAACCACTGACGCCGGTGAACGGCCGCCGGCAACGACGCGAACTACCGAAAAAACCCTAAAATATTGAGAGGAAAACAAAGAAGATATAGGTGGAAACATCACATGCGACACTCGAAAGGCAGACGAATGTCATCGGTGATGATGGGCACCTCCCTCTTGTCCTTATTCAAATCTCCAATTACTTTATCTCTCTATATATTTGAAAGGTAGAGAAAAAGTACAGAGCATTCTTAAACTTCTAAACTCTCTCTCTCTATAAACTCAATATAAAATGATCAAAGTGTCAAAATAATAGAAACACAAAAAGTTTTGTGGTGAAATTAAAAAGTCACAATAATACACTGGTCCCACCGACCAAAGTTATTAATAGATATTATAATATTAGTATAATGAGATGTGTGTTTAAATAGTCAGACGCAACCAACATTATCATTATGATAGAATTTATAATTGTAATAACTACTTAAGTATACTATTTTGTTAATATTATTACGCACATTATTGTAATTATTATTTCTATTATCAAAGCTGTTATAATTAAGATTATTATTTTTATTAATAATATTATTGTAATTGAATAATCGTGCTAACATCTATCTATTATAATAAAATAAGGTTTTAGCTGGACATTTGTTACAATTCTAAAGCTTATATACCTAATTTTCCCACTTATCTTTCCTATTAAATAACTACATTAATAAAAATGATATAATTTAATTCTTTTTTAGAATAAATATTTTTTTAATAATTTAAAAAGAGTTCTTTTTATAAATGTAATTTGCAAGGAAACATTTGTTAAGATAAGAAATTTTTCTAAAACATCAAAATCTTTTAAAAATGAATATTTTAAAATTATTGTTTTTAAATAATAAAATTTATGTAAACCAAAATAATTAAAATTCAGAGTTATAATGAGTTTTTTTAGAAATGATAAATTTTAATGGTTTGTTTTGAAATAAAATGTTTGAATTTTTTTTTGAAAAAAAAGATGTATTTTTTACTTATAATTGTTACTCATAAGTAATTTTTTCAACACGTGTAATACACGGGGTACTAACCTAGTTTATAAATATAATCATGCTAACACATGGTGATAATTAATTAGATACGTTAACCATGTATACCACTAATAGGTAACCAAATCAATTAAACCTAATTAAGTTATAATGGATATTTCTATAACAACGTTCTAATAACAATATGTATATAATAATACGAAGGAAATAATAATACGTATGCATCTATATATAGTAATATGTAATACACATAAAATCTAACTAAATTAAGAAACCAAAGTAACCATACAAATAACATAATATTGTTCAATAACTTATAATCCAATCATAATATTAGAAGATCATCTCACCTAAGTTAATACAAAAAGCACAACCGCACATTCGATAGTGTTATTGTATTGCTAACAACTGAAGTTAAGTGTACAATTAGGGTCACGTTAGTGAAATCCTACACATAGGTGTGAACTCTCAACATGAATATACGATACTTGTAAGAGAACAGGGGTAAGTTTTCACAACCCATTTTTATTCACTTTTGTGGTGAAAAGTATACTCGTTTTCTATATTGTGCATTTATTTAAGACTTTGTTTTTCAATTATGTACCTGCACCAACTGTCGTTTTACAAAACCATTAATTCTAGATAAACTGACAGATCGTATGGGTAGTACTATTTGGGGAATCACCACACACAGTGAATCCTATGTATACGCAAATAAACACTGAGACATACATTGGCGCTGAGCCTGTAGTATCTACGCGGCATATTATCTATTCATGCTTGTTCTTTGACAGTTTGGGTGTTGTTATTAGGAGATTCAATCCATATTAGATGGGGATTGGATAACCGGGTACAGGGTTTGTTATGGATTTATTTAATTGGCAGTGTTAAATTTTATTTTTTTAAACCTTTGAACTCACCAACTATTTTTAGTTGACATTTTCAGTATGTTTTTTAGGATCTGGAAACCAAAGTAGCTTGGCTAGTTATACATTTTAAAGAACCTAACGTAGCAGTTGTACCAAATTCTAGAAGCGCAGACTACGTAAAAGTTACGAGTGTACTTGATGTATTATGATTTTGATATTTTGTAAACATTGTTGTTCTTGATATTAAGTCTAATAGCACTCCCGTTGCTTCCGTTGTGTGCTAAAAGTGGGGGTGTGACGTGATTTCAGGTAGCGGAAACTAAGTTCGTTGCTTTGCTCACACTAGGATTCATGTATAAGTTTTAGTTGGACCTAGTTAGACTTTGAATAAAATGAAAACTTATATGCTTGTTTGATTTATTTGTTTTTAGAATTGGATGTAATCAACTATTTGGTTTTAATAAGTAATTTCCTTTAGTATTCTTTATGTTTGTGTTATGATTTAATTTTATCGCGCCCTTGGTGTTTCCGCTTCAGGTGGGGTGTGATAAGTGGAGATGGTAGTCACGAAGCCCAGGTACATCTTTTGACATATGGTGTAAACCTCCATCTCTTTTCCTTACCCTAGCATACCATAGGTTTGCAAGGCTTTTGTATTTGCATGTTGTTTAATCAAAAGTTTGTGAATGATTTTCTTTAATAAACAGTTTATCATTAATGGGATGATTATCATTTGTGTTACCTTGGATGTTTATCGTTTTATGTTTTGTTCTTGCATTTTTAAAAAAAGTACATTTTCAAAGCTGTGTTACAGGTATAGTTCTTCAAGCTTGTGTATGTGCTTCACTTCTATGGTACTGTTTGAAGAGTAATTCCATCTTAGGAATGATGTTCAAATGTAAATGGATTAAAACATTAGACATCTATTTCTTAATCGACTATGCTATTGTTTTTTAGGTCTCTTTTCATTGATGGTGCTCATCGAGCTTCTTTCTTATAGTTTAGTTTGTGTGGAATTGCAATCAAGGTGTTAAAAGCACCTTAAAATATTATTAGAGGTTGTTTGGTTGTTAAGGTTTGTAGGAACCGTTCATATAAAATAAAAGGTCAAATAATTTTATTCATATACTCAATACAAATGAACATAAAGAAATGATTATTAATCACTTTTACAATGATAATTTTTTAAAGAAATAGAAGAAACAGAAATGTAAAAGCTGAGGATCGTGTTCAACACGGGGCCCTTAAAACAAATTCCGAGCCTCCCAAGAGAACTCAGTTTGTTTCCCAGGGTACAACAGCCGAAGCAGTTTGTACTGCCGGGATTGATCTAGAACCCGAACTTGTTTGTAGAAGAGAATCCAGAGAGACAGATAACCTGTTTTGCTGCAGGTTTCGAGATGTGTGTTGGTGTGTCTTCATACTGAGGCACCCTCAGTATTTATAGTGGAATTCAAACTGTAACATCCACTCACAATTAATCCGAATCATAACTGCTCAGTTAATTCGTCATTAACAGTTGTCGGTTTCGGTCAACTTGTAACGGACACTGTTACGAATTGTGCACCCTGGTTAGGCTCACCTGACCAGACCCTCGAACCAACCTTCAAAAATACTAAGGCGGCTCTCAAGCGGCTCGCGGCGATGCGAGTGTGCGGTCAACTTGTAACGGACACTGTTACGAATTGTGCACCCTGGTTAGGCTCACCTGACCAGACCCTCGAACCAACCTTCAAAAATACTAAGGCGGCTCTCAAGCGGCTCGCGGCGATGCGAGTGTGCGAAGTGCAAAGTGCGCCATCAAAGCGCCACATTGCGCCCACATGCCCACGCCGCGCGCGCGCGTGTGCGAGTGCAAGTGCGAGTTAAGGGTGCTTCGCACCCTTTGCGAATCCACTTAGTGTGAAACCTTAGGAAATAATATAGACAAGAGGTTATAGAATATAAACCATTTTATATTCTTTCTTTCCTCCGATGTGGGACAACTTCCCACACTATTAATTCCTAATGTCATTAACCACATTAATTTTCATTCAACACATTAATTTATTGATTAATTATTAATAATCATATTATATTATCAATAAATTTCCAACAATCCCCACATGAATGAAAACACTTCTTCAAAAGATTCAGCAGTCAAGTGTTGCAGGATAGGTAGGTCTTCCCTTTGAACCTTCCTTTGTGATGTATACTTAGTCTCCTAGTGGTGTGTAGACACGATGTCTTTGAACAGACCCTTTTTTTATGTAGACGACAATATACAATCACACATCACTCTTCCTGGTTTGATCAACCCCTCATTATCGTGTCCGTTTATGGTCATGGAACACTTTCCTGGTTCTGCGAGAGCTCTAGGATTTGCGTCTCCCCACAAATCCATTCGAAGCGACCCCACTTCTCTCTAACATAGGTGATTCGATGAATCATTAAAAACGTCATAGTTATATTGATTCCCACGAATCATCTAACCTTAATATGCTTAACCTCACTTTGGTCACTTGTTCGGGGTACTCCCCCAGAGTGAATGGACTCGGAAGTTCGTCACTCCCTTTAGGTTTTAGGGTACTCCCCTATAGTGACTCCGTTGGTCATATGATTAAGTTGTCCTATTGAACCTAGATCTTGGGATCTCCAGTCAACTAGGTTAGGTTTCCCTCATATTCCCCTTTTTCACGGGCTTTAGTCCCATTCCTCTTGACAACTTATAAACTATTTCTGTGCTTAAGCCTTTTGTTAACGGGTCTGCAATGTTATCTTTCGACTTGACATGGTCAATCGTGATAACACCCGTTGATATTAGTTGTCGTATTGTGTTATGTCTACGCCTGATATGCCTTGATTTGCCATTGTACATTGAGCTTTTGGCTCTACCAATTGCCGACTCACTATCACAATGTATGCAAATAGCCGATAACGGCTTTGGCCATCTTGGAATGTCTTCCACAAATTGACGTAGCCATTCAGCCTCTTCTCCGGCTTTATCCAAAGCGATAAATTCCAATTCCATTGTGGATCTAGCTATAACAGTTTGCTTGGATGATCTCCAAGATATTGCTGCTCCACCAAGTAAGAACACATACCCACTTGTTGATTTGGAATCTTTTATATCCGATATCCAGTTTGCATCAGTATACCCTTCAATCACAGCTGGATGACGGGTATAATGCAATCCATAGTCTCTTGTGTATCTTATGTATCTAAGCACCCTCGTTATACTCTTCCAATGTTCTGAGCTTGGATTACTAGTATATCTGCTTAGCCTACTCACCGCGTATGCTAAGTCGGGTTTAGTACATGTCATTAGATACATTAGACTACCAATGATTCTTGAATACTCTAACTGAGCAACACCCTCGCCTCTATTTTTCTTTAGATGTTGGGTGGTATCAACCGGAGAACGTACTACACGCGTGTCTCCCGAGTTGAATTTTTCAAGAATCTTATCCACATAATGTGCTTGACTTAACACAAGACCATCTTGGGTTCGAATAATTTTCACTCCTAAAATTACATCCGCTAAACCCATGTCTTTCATATCAAATCTTCCTTTCAACATGTCCTTAGTAGATCTTATTATTATCATTACTCCCAATGATAAGCATATCATCTACATAAAGACATAAAATCACATAACCTCCTGGTGTATCTTTCACATATACACATTTATCACACTCATTTATTTTGAAACCGTTGTCAATCATGACACGATCAAACTTTTGGTGCCACTGTTTTGGAGCTTGCTTTAAGCCATATAATGACTTGACCAATTTACATACTTTACCCTCTTGACCATGGGCAGAGAAACCCTCAGGTTGCTCCATGTAAATCTCTTCTTCTAAATCGCCATTTAGAAATGCGGTTTTGACATCCATTTGATGTACTTCCAATTTCTTAATGCCGCAATAGCAAGAACCATTCGTATGGAGGTTATGCGAGTCACAGGTGAGTAAGTATCAAAATAGTCTAGACCTTCCTTTTGTCTAAAACCTTTGACTACTAGCCTTGCTTTGTATTTATCAATACTTCCATCGTCTTTCATCTTCTTTTTAAATATCCAACGATATCCAAGCGGTTTACAACCAGGAGGAAGATCTACTAGCTCCCAAGTATGGTTGTGAAGAATTGAATCAATTTCATTCTTGATTGCCTCTTTCCATTGAGGTCCTTCCGAAGAAGATACCGCTTCACGATAGGTATTAGGCTCACCCTCAACCATATAACTTACGAAGTCTGGACCAAAGGATTTCTCAACCCGTGCCCTTTTACTTCGTCTAATTTCTCCCTCTTCAGCCTCAGGTCGTTCATGTTGACTATCATGAACTATGTCATCAATTTGTGTTGATGAACTTGCACCTCCATCATCAAACCGCGATGATGTAGATGCATATGTTTGTCCTCGCATTGGAAACACATTTTCAAAATATGAAGCATTCCCCGGCCTTATCTCCATGATAGTGTTCTTTTGTACATCGGGATTCTTGGACTCATGTACAAGAAATCGATGTGCATTACTGTTTTGAGCATATCCAATGAATATGCAATCAACAGTTTTGGGTCCTAGTTTTTGAGCTTTAGGCGGTGGTACAATCACCTTAGCTAGGCGCCCCCACACTTTGAGATACTTATATGATGGTTTTCTACCCATCCATAACTCATAAGGGGTTACATCCCTTTTCTTTGGTGGTATCTTATTTAAAAGATAATTTGCCGAGAGGATAGCTTCCCCCCACATGTCATGACTCATCCCAGAGCTTATCAACATGGCATTCATCATCTCTTTTAAAGTACGGTTTTTCCGTTCCGCAATGCCATTTGACTGTGGTGAGTAAATCACGCGAGCAGGCATTAGCTATTACTAAGAAATTTTGATATATTCAGTGATTCGATGCCGTACATCATGTATTATACCACTTTTTGCACATAAATCGGCGAACGGTGCAACATATTCACCACCTCTATCGCTTCGCACAGCTTTAATTTTCTTGTTTAGTTGATTCTCAACTTCGTTTTTATACAAGATAAATTTGTTGATTGCCTCATCCTTACTTTTAAGTAAGTATACATAACAATATCTAGTGCAATCATCAATAAAAGTGATGAAATATTGTTGCCACCTCTTGTTGGGTGTGCTTTTAAATCACATATGTCGGTGTGAATTAAACCAAGGGTTTCGGTTATTCTTTCAACCGGTTTAAATGATGATCTTGTAAGTTTTGCTTCAACGCATGTTTCACATTTAGAGTTTGTGTTAATATGGAATGTAGGTATGCATTTTAAATTTATTAAACGACGAATAGAATTATAATTTACATGTCCTAGTCTACCATGCCAAACATTTGAAGACTCAAGCATATAAATAGAAATAGTAGTCTTATTCATTTCACTTTTAATAACGGTTACATTCATCTTAAACATACCATTAAGGGCATAACCCTTCCCCACATACATTCCACGTTTAGTAAGGACAAACTTGTCCGACTCAAACACTAAACGAAAACCAAACTTATTAAGCAACCATCCCGAAACAAGATTCTTTCGAATCTCCGGGACATACAAGGTGTTGCTCAAGGTGAGTTCCTTCCCGGAAGTCATCTTCAAGATCACATTTCCTTCGCCTTTGATGTCGGCCGTAGCTTTGTTACCCATGTAAAGCTTTTCATCACCCTTAACCTCTTTAAAAGTGCTAAAGAGGGTCTTGTCACCACACACTTGACGGGTAGCTCCCGTATCAATGAACCATCCATGTGGATTGTCTCCCACGAGGTTGACTTCTTCCACCATTGCTGATAGCTCGGTGATCATTTCCACTAACGGTTCACCGTCTTCATCCATCATATGCGCACACTCACGCTTTGGTTGCTTGCATTGATTAGCACGGTGCCCCGTCTCATTACAATTGTAGCAAATACCTTGGAAAGGAGGAGGTGGAGGTTTTTTTTTCACAACTCCTTTCTTTGGTCCAAGGTTCACCTTTGGTTTCCCAATTGGCTTTTTCCCTTTACCTTTATAACCCCTTGACGATTGCCCATGTTCAACCACATTTGCATTTGCCATCGGTTCCACACGGATGCCTTTTTGAGCCATTTTGTTGTCTTCTTCAATTCGAAGACGAACAATAAGTTCATCCACAGTCATCTCCTTTTGTTTGAGCATAAGATAATTCTTAAACTCTATCCAACTTGGAGGCAACTTTTCAATCATGGCTGCAACTTGGAAGGTGTCATTGAGAGGCATCCCCTCAGCATGAATTTCATGAAGTATAACTTGTAACTCTTGAATTTGGCTAATCACAGTCTTGTCATCAACCATTTTAAAATTCAAGAACCGAGCCACAATGAATTTCTTGCTACCGGCATCCTCGGTTTTATACTTCTTGTCTAAAGACTCCCATAATTCTTTGGCAGTCTTTATGTTGCAATACACGTTATACAATGAATCACAAAGACCATTCAAAACGTAGTTGCGACAGAGAAATTCCAAATGCTTCCAAGCATCAATGGCACTCAAGGCTTGAGCATCATCCCCTTCTTTAGGTAGGGGAGCAGTTTTTTCCAAGAACTGTGCTAAGTTCAAGGTGGTCAAATAGAAGAACATCTTCTGTTGCCATCTTTGAAATGGACACCCGTAAACTTCTCGGGTTTTTCCGCATGGTTCGCCACAGTGGTCGCTCCCACCGTGGTTGCAGCTAAAGGGGCAGATAAAGAGGAACTCATAGCACTAGAAGACATGTTGTTTGCTGTTTTACAAAAACAGTTTAAGTTAGAACAATTTTCAACAAATTAAAAATAGCTACGAAAATTTAAAAAAAAAAGATTCAACCGATTTTCACAGTTCTATAAAATTCAGCAAGAGATGTTCTAAGTCCAACTTTGAAGATCACTCGTGAATAAGAAAATGAAAACAGTTACAGACCACAACTAATTTGAAAAAACATATAAACTACTTTCAGAATTCTGTAAAACTCAACGAGAGATGTTCTAAGTCCAACTTTGAAGATCACTCGTGAATCAAGAAAACGAAAATAATTTAAAGGAAAATTAACCTTTTTTTTTAAAAGAAAAAAAGAAAACACAGATTAATATATGAACGGTGTTTTTTTTTAAAAATTTGTTTTAAGTTTGTAGGAACCGTTCATATAAAATAAAAGGTCAAACAATTTTATTCATATACTCAATACAAATGAACATAAAGAAATGATTATTAATCACTTTTACAATGATAATTTTTAAAGAAATAGAAGAAACAGAAATGTAAAAGCTGAGGATCGTGTTCAACACGGGGCCCTTAAAACAAATTCTGAGCCTCCCAAGAGAACTCAGTTTGTTTCCCAGGATACAACAGCCGAAGCAGTTTGTACTGCCGGGATTGATCTAGAACCCGAACTTGTTTGTAGAAGAGAATCCAGAGAGACAGATAACCTGTTTTGCTGCAGGTTTCGAGATGTGTGTTGGTGTGTCTTCATACTGAGGCACCCTCAGTATTATAGTGGAATTCGAACTGTAACATCCACTCACAATTAATCCGAATCATAACTGCTCAGTTAATTCGTCATTAACAGTTGTCGGTTTCGGTCAACTTGTAACGGACACTGTTACGAATTGTGCACCCTGGTTAGGCTCACCTGACCAGACCCTCGAACCAACCTTCAAAAATACTAAGGCGGCTCTCGGCGATGCGAGTGTGCGAAGTGCAAATTGCGCCATCAAAGCGCCACATTGCTTCCACATGCCCACGCCGCGCGCGCGCGCGTGTGCGAGTGCGAGTTAAGGGTGCTTCGCACCCTTTGCGAATCCATTTAGTGTGAAACCTTAGGAAATAATATAGACAAGAGGTTATAGAATATAAACCATTTTATATTCTCTCTTTCCTCCGATGTGGGACAACTTCCCACACTATTAATTCCTAATGTCATTAACCACATTAATTTTCATTCAACACATTAATTTATTGATTAATTATTAATAACCATATTAATATTATCAATAAATTTCCAACATTATGTATATAGCTGTATGTGGTTTATTGTAATGAGAATGAAATAGGGAGGTTTGATTTGTGTTATGTTTACATTATGATGAGTCAGTTTCGGGTACAAGTACCCTTTTGTTTGAGGCCGTTCGAGCTTTTCCTGGGAGTATTAGATAGGTTTTAAAGGTGGGGGATATAATCACCTAGAACGTATTAGTAAATCTTTTGTTTTTGAACCAAATGCTACTGCCTTTTATGTCTTTTTTATTAATAGTGCTTGTTAAGTTTCTTGCTAATTGGTTTCATTCATGAGATTTATCTTTAACTAAACCGTACTATAGTAACATTTTTTATATTTCGTGATGAAACACGGGGATGCGAGCTAGACGGGATCATCATAACACATGGTTAACAATAGAGCTGCAATATGTATGTAATTGATGACAAAGCGTGTCATGACGACAACCGGCACAAATGGTGACTTGTGTCGTGTTTAGTCAATGTTCACGACAGCATAGCCATAAGTATAAATAGAAACTTGTAATTGATTCACATAATCATAAAAATTGTACACTTGTATGTAATTCCCACAACCCGGGAACAAGTATCCAAAGAATGTTAATTGTTTGATTGACTACAACACTGTACAAAATATTGTTCATCATGTATGTTCAGTCTCAAAAATGCATCCTAGGGTCTCCACTAAGGCAGCACTCCTAGATCTTCAGTTCTCATTGTTACCTGAAAAATGCTCAAAATTGTCAACAATAATGTTGGTGAGCTTCGCACGTTTAAATTGTAAACATGTAGTTGATGCTGTATAGTGTTTGTAGCGGAATACCGTGCATACAATTATAAGCAAGCAAAATCACATACCATGAGTTTTATACAACCAAACCTAATGACGTACACACAGCAACTTGTCGGAATATTCACCCAAGACCCGTTCCTGGCAGTGTGATGGTACTCACGAGTAACCATCTGTCAAGGGTGGGGGTGTCAACCCAGTAGTACTAATAATACATATCCGTTGGTTCCAACACCGGAATTAATGGTTGTAAGAAGAACCACACAGTAACATCATGTATGCATCAGATATGTACTCACAAAACAGTATCACGTTGATTCCAAGTATGAAAATTGTATGTATGTTGTACAACATTGAAAACGTGTGAGCATACTTTTCCCCCATGTTTGTAAAAGATTGAACAATTGAATAAGCGTAAAAGGGGCCACGAAACTCACTTGTTAAGTGGTAAGTATGTATGATGTAACTTCCCAAACTTGTATGTATGTATGAACGGTCAATCACCTATTGACAGTTATGTTAAGCATTAATAATACGTCTGATGTTAACCATATTGTTTAGTTGGGTCGGGTCGTATCGGTTCGGTCGTGGGTAACTCTTGCACACAAACATGCGCAATAGATCTTATGTAGATCCAAGCATTAGAAACGTTGCCATTGTCGATGATGTTTGGGTAAAAGTGTTATTGTTGTTAAAGAAATACTTGGTAAGCACTTGTGTTAGGAATCGTTTGTTGCTAATTGTAAAATGTTAAGTTGTTGTCTTTCGATATAACATTAATGAGTTTGATAGTGTTAATCTCAATGATCGTCATTAACAATGGCAACCGTGTCGATGTCACCTTAACACACACGACTACACACACCACACATAGGAAGAATTCACGCACAAGGACTCCAATTGCACGACAGGACCAGACGCACGACTGGACACTCCATTCGCACGAATCAACTTTCAGTCATGCAAATCAGCTTCATTCGCACGACTGAACTCCCATTCGTGCGACTAAGCACTCAGTCGTTCCACACAATCATCCGCATTGACCCAATCGCACTCACTCATCGCAAGACACACATACTCATGGACTCAATCGCATGACTCACCCCAATCGCACCACTCAGTCGCACGATAGACTCAGACGCATGGGCTCAGTCGCACGACTCACCCAGTCGCACGGCTCAGTCGCCTAAAAGGCCCAGTCGCCCTGTACAGCAGGTCGCGACTGCTGAAGTGCAGAGCAGCGTCCAGCTGCTCCGGGCACTCGTTTTACACTACAAGAACTTCCAGAAACACATATCTAACATGTCTAGACAAGAAACATACACTGGAACGCAACACACAAGCCCACACGACCTCATGTGCTCGGATGAACCCGAACACCCGAAACCCTAGAAAACGCAGAAGTTAAACCGAGAAAGAACGGGTCAAACAAGGTTATCTACCTGCTAGAAGTGAGTATTCACGATGATAACCAAGATTTGACGGTGAAAGCGCAACAAATGTGACGGATTTTGGTGCTAGAATGGTGTAGAAATGTAGAAGAAGAAGAAGAAGAAGTGAAGAAGATGGTGAAGAAATGGCTGGGAAGAGGGGTTTTTATACCTATCCCAAGTTTGCAAATTGTCACATTTGGTCCCTGCAATTAGCCCCCGAGTCCCCAAACTTGTTTCGGTTGATAACGACTTAAACACGCGCGTTATGTTAATTATAAGGATGTGTTTGATGTTGTTTATATCTTGGATATGTTGTTGTTTATGATGTTTATATTATATAACATAATATAATTAATGATGTCGGTAGTGATACCCGTAAGCGTTTTGGGCGATAAGGTTGCCAATAATGGTATCATGACTGTAAGAGAAAACCAAACAAGTATGATGTCCTCACAAATAGTTTATGAAGATGAAAAAGGAACGCTCTAAGGATAGTTAACGAAACTTTCATGTTAAATGACGGACCTTGAGGTGACGGATGTCACACGTGAGAAGTTACAAACACTATTGGTACGAGTTGTTTATATTTCGTGAGAAGTTACAAACACTATTCAAAAGCCGATGAAAGAAGAAAAAGAAATAAAGTCCAAAGTCGGGGGACCAACCCCGCCAACGCACGAAAGATGGGCAAATGGGGACATACTAAGGGAGAGGGCAGCCCATTTCCCCTCCCCACACTCATTTCAGCAACAAAAGAAAGAGAGAAGAGAGAAAGGAAGAAAAGAGGAAGAAAGGGTTGATTCGGGTCGATTCGGGCTCAAAATCGTCGTGTAGCAAGTCCAAATGAAGCTCTTCATTTTCTTCTTTTTTTGTGAGTTCGAGGACCCCTATTTTACTTGTTTTCAAGTGATTTGGGGTTGGAACACATAGAAACCCGTTTTTTTAAAATATGTGTGTTTGACCATTTGGGTGTGATTGTGTATAGTGTGTTTAGAGTGTGATTTTGGCTTGTGTGTGCTTGAATGGTGTCATAGTATGCTTTCCTAAGGATTAGGAGGGTTGATTTGGGCTTAGAATGAGTTTGGAAGGGTTTGGAGGTCGAAAATCGCGACTGCAGTTCGGGATGAACTGCAGTCTTCGCCCAGTTAGGGCTAGGCGACTGGAGGGCCAATCGGCCGACTGAGGGACGACTGAGGTTCAATCGCACGACTGAGGTTCAATCGCAGGACTGGGGGTCCAGTCGCATGACAGGTCATACGACTGAGAGCCCAGTCGCATAGGTGCTCAGTTGCTCAGGTGTTCATTCGCACGATTGAGAGCTTAGTCGCATAGGTGTCCATTCGCATAGTGTTCAATCGCATGATTGAGGGTCCATTCGCACGATTGGAGGTTCAGTCGCATGAGAGTTCATTCGCATTGGTCTAGTCGCATGATGTTCAGTCGCATGGAGGCCATGCGACTGAAGGGTGCCCAATCGCCCAAATAGGGCTGTGGTGTACGGGAGAGGCATAGTTTAATTACTGAATTTCGGGGAAAAGAGCAGGGGTAAATAATGATATGGTAATTCCCGTAAGAACATGTAAGATGGCCGTCGAGGCTTTAGAAGTTATGTTGGGCATGATGATGATAGTGATGCATGTTATGCATGATGTATGTTATGTTAAGTATGATGTAGCCCTGTATGATGGTGATGACTGATGACTGTTAAATGTCGATGTTCCTTGTTTCGATGTATGTTTATCTTTCCGTGGCTTTGCGTGTTACGTTAATGAATGAATGAAAAGTATTATGTAACGTAATGTGAAAGATAATGAAAAGAAGAACGGAATGAAAGAATGCATGCATTAATGAATGAATGAATGAATATAAGAAAGGCTTGCAAGCAAATGTATGGAGGTGCACACCCAATGAAGGTGTTAGCTCACGGTGTACGGGTTAGCTACCCCGAAGGATGCACACTGGGGTCCAATCTTTGTGATTGATCATATGTACGGGATCCTTGCCGCTTGCCCAAGATGACTGGATCAGCTTCGTGCACAATGTTCGTGATTTAATTACCACAGGTCCAGCATCAGCTTCATGCATAATGTTCGGGGTATAGCATAAGGCATTGATCCAAAATTAAAGAGTAAGATAAGTGATGAATATACTTACCCTAGGTACTGGAGCCAGCTCCGTGCCCAATGTTCGAGTCTAGAGAGACCTCAGGCTCAGTTACCCGCTTCGTGCACAATGTTCGAGGTAATGTACATGTCATCGGAAGTAATGAATGTACGAACGAATGTAATGAATGTACGAATGAATGAATGTACGAATGAAAGCAAGAGTTTATGAATGAATGTGAACGAAAGTAACGAACGTGAAAGTTAACGATGTACGTTAAATGAACGAAAGTTAACGAACGAATAATGAAGATAATAACGAGATTATCTATGTGTACGTATGTTGTATGATCGCATGTTTGTAAAGAAACGGTTTTAATGAAAAGTAAAGTATGTTCTATTATAAAACTAGAACTCACTCAGCAACGCTGACTTTTTATGTGTTTCTAGTTGGCAGGTAAGGTTGCTGAGGATGGCACGAGACGGCTACTCAGCTCTTTTGGGATGACATTCTTTTGTATAATGTTTTTATGATGTAATACAACAAAAAATATTTTGTAATTGATTAACGTTGTATTAACTGACAAAAGCATTTATAGTAATTGAAAAGTTATTTCAAAGTTTTCGCTGCATGATTTTTGTAATGGTTATATAATGACGTGTTTTAAGTGCGATGATGAGCAGCTGTGAGGTGCCCGGAACGGGGCCTTACACAATCGCTTCAGTTTCATCAACTCTAAAGATTTGTAGGTTAGTTTGTCAAGTTTAATCTTATATGCTGGACTACTCCTCGAAACATGTTTGTTTGTAATTTGTTATCTACTCTCTTCTGATAGAATTACTTCATGCTTCTAATCCGCATGTAAATAATTGTCATAAGATGTCCTCCCTTGTTCTATATAGATTTAAGTTAGTGTAATCGGTAGCAATTTTAGAGCAAAAAATATCAGTTGAGTGTTTAGTGAAATGCGAATTGCAGATATGAAAGAATTCAGAAAGTTAACTCGAGACTATGTTTTCCTTTAATTATATTAGACTGATTTTTAATTAGTGTGATGGTGAATAGCGATTTCGTTTTGATGATATATGTAGGTGAATGACAATGCATCTATAGCAACTCAAGAAAGCAACCCGCTCTTATAATAAAAGAAAACCAAATGAGAAGATAGATACATGTGGATAAAAACGAAACAAGGAGTATGTTATTGGAATACATCAGCTAATTTGATTTAAAGAACAAACCTTCCTAAACGTGTAATATGATTTGTGCTAGTGTTAGTTGTGACAACCCGGAAATTTTTTATAATAATTAGGTGATTTTACAAATTAGTCTTTATATTTTTTTAATAATATTAATAATAATAAAAACAATGATAATAATAATAATATTATTATTATTAAAAATAATAATGTTAATAACAATAATAATAATAATAATGTTATTAATAAAAATGATTTATAAAAATTATTTAATAAGTCCAGGGGGGATTCTGTAATTTTTGAAACTTTAAAAAAAATTGTTTGGACATAAAATAATAAAAACAGAAACTGCAGGGACCAATTTTGTAACTTATGAAATTACAACCCAACCCCCCGCCCTTCCCCCGCATTTCCGGTCACTGGCCGGCGAAGTTCCGGCGCGGCTCCGGCGACCCCCGAAACGACCTAAAACGCATAGTTTTAAACTCAAAAATCACACCATTTCGATCGTGGGAAAGTTTCCAACCATAATATAACTTTTAATTAAACAAAAGCATCCGGATATTAGGTATTTGGCCATTAATCGACTCCACTAAACATATACCTAACCACTTTCACTCAAACGACTGATTTAATCAAATTAAATCAACCCACTAGAACCTTACCTGTCTATAAATCGAATGCAACTCTCAAATCGAACTACAACATACAAAAATCTCTGATTCGATTACTCTCCTTCTTCGGCCCTGCAACTTAATCGAAGAACCTGTTCGGAGCAACATTCGTTGCAATTGATAGAAGGCTATTGATCATAATCATGTGGGGAAGCTTACTGTGCAATTAATTCGATTATGATCATCATTTGAACATCAATTCGAATCTATCTTGGTCGCGACCTGTTCATCCTAGTAATCACGTCAAATTCGAACATAATCAGGTAATTAATTGTGTCCATAGACTCGAAATCACATAGGGATCAAAAGCCCTATGTTTAATTTCATTATTAAGATCATATCGGGGTTCAATTGGATCAATCTATGAACTAGGGTTCATACGATTTGGGGGTGATTTGGAAACAAATGATAAAACTAATTGGAACCTGCTTTTAAGCGCATGTGAGCCCTTCGCTCAGTGGTTTGGGTGTGTGGGATGGAACCGGGGTCGCGGGTTCGAACCCGGCCCCCAACATTTTTTTAAAATAGCTTTTTAAGACTTTTAAAATACAAAAAATTCTGAAAAATTATAAAAATAATTTTTATAAACTTTGGTTATTTTAGAAAGTATATAATCATTTTCTGTAAATTTATTCTACCAAAAACATCTTAATAATTTTATAAAATATTATTTATAAATGTTATAAATAATCATTTCTATAAAAATGAACTCTAAATAATAATTTAAATTATAAATTCATTGTTGGATATTGTATTATGATAATTATGGAAATTATAAAGATATTTTTATAATTTTATAAATTATTACGATCATTATATTCAAGTTATATTTTTTATAAATATATAAGGTAGAGATTAATTAAAACTTGTAAACATTACATATTTGATAAGACAAATACACATTAGATTTTATAAACTTAATTATAAAATCTTACTAAATTAAATACAAACCTACATATTTAAATAATGTCTAAAATTCATTTTAACATAATGATATGTTAAAATTATTATTAAATTAATGAAATGCAAATCTTTAATTATTAAAGAATTAACAAAAATATGATTTAATGTTTATAACAATTCCCGAGAACCAAATCCTAGATCAATTGAACACCAGGTTCAAAGATCTAACTTATTTAGGTTATGAATTTGTATTTATTACTTATGTGAATTATAATTCCTTAGGAGGAATTTACTAGCTTATCAACATCACACGAGAACTGAGGTGAGTTCAAGCCCCACTATTTTACCAAATCTCTTTTGGGTAAGTTCATTTTATTAAAACTCTTTTGGGGGAGATAGCATACTGGTAATGTTACAAACGTTTTCATTATATATTAAGATGTGTATGATATTAAAGATAGTGCTGTTGATCATTATAAAAGTCCTCACACTTTCGAATTGTTAATATTGGATAGCGGGGAAAGTTGGGTAGTACTACTGGGAGTGACGACCCCACCTGTATGACTCGAGGTCAGTCGGGTGCAATTTGTCCTATGAACATTAGTCACGATCTGACATCGTGGCTGGAGGCAAACATAACACAGTCAGCTTCAATGTCGAAATCACTATTTAATATCGTTTGGGAATGGGCTAGCTAGTCATTACAATGCACATGCTTAAATATACGCTGTTGTTAAACTGGGATGTTTAACTGTGAACTCTTGAACTGATCAACCGTTGGGTTGATACACGCTATTGTTAAACTGGGATGTTTAACTGCAAACTCTTAAACTGATCAACCGTTGGGTTGATACACGTTATTGTTAAACTAGGATGTTTAAACGCAAGCTCTCGAACTAATCAACCATTGGGTTGATTACACTTTTGTTAAACTGTTATGATTAAACTCAAGCTCACGAACTTACCAACCATTGGGTTGATACACACTTTTGTTAAACTGTTTTGTTTAAACATAAACTCTTGAACTCACCAACGTGTGTTGACTTTTAGTATGCTATTCTCAGGTCATTAAATCTGGACTGCTGTTAGGAGCACTACACGGGTCAAGCATGCATCCTAACGCTTAAACAATGATACATTTGTTTATCTCTATATTTTGGGTTTGTTTTATTTGTTTAAACGCTTCCGCATGAATTATAAAAGTTTAAACTTTGGTTTGTTATGTTAAACGTTGCATATAGAGTCGTTCCAAGTAACTATTGACTGTGATCCTGGTTTGTTCACACCCCTCCGTGATAGATTCCAGACCCGGAATTTGAGGGTGTGACAGATTGGTATCAGAGCCATTGGTTATAGAGAACTAGGTTGCATACACACTAGACTATAACCGCACACAGTTAGTTAGTTACTTGCTCCTAGTCTTCCTAAACTTAACTTATCATCGTAGGTTCAAATCCTTAGACTTTATGTCTAACCTATGAAAATCTTATCGAGGTTTTGAATTCCATAAACCAAACGAACTTGTGTGACACATAGACACCTGTATCTGGATTTCCTGGCAAAAGGCCCTCGGGCTAAGGCTAGCATATCGCATATATCTCATTGCGAGACCTGGTATGCTTACCTGGGGATTTCTGGGATGAGTGATAAACTATGGTCAATACACAGGTCTCTAAGGCAAATGGGTCAAATTACCTTGGCGTGTCAATGATTCCCAGACTTTACTGATCCTTTCGTATACCTTGATTGATCGACCCCGATACAATACATACATATTTGGTACTTCAACCATTGATGACCACTATACTTGACAAGATATATTAACCTGATAGGAGGAACCGGGGTGATCATGCAAAGCAACTTACCATTACGGGTGCACACGTAATTGTAATTTGTCGTGCATGCTAAGTCCGGTGAATCTGGTCGGGTGGTAACATTGTAGTCAGTATAAGTCATCATTCCTACACCTTGAGCAATAAAGTCTCGGTCTTCATAGAACATAGCCACTGATGTGGAAACTATCTATCAGTTCTACTTGTAGGAATGCTCACCCTTACCTTGAATTTGGACGAAATTCAAACCATGACATTTGTGTTAATCCCACGGATTCGAACTGATTCTCTAGCTTGTCTGTTTCTTTAAAACCTTGAATTTCTCTTCCTTTTCATTTCAAGACAAAAGGTCTATTTTCATACGACTGATAGCTTTTGATATCTGGTAATTTAAAGAATGTCTGGAAGAGGACGTGGACGTAGGGAGAAGTAACGATCATGAGTATTACAAGTTTCTATTCTATACCCTAGGGTGCTAGGATCATAATTCTAGTAAGACCTTGTTAAGGGTAATAAAACATTACTAACACTTGCTATTACTTAAGTCCTGTCCTACTTAGAGCCTTCATAGTATTCCCAATCATTTTAAGAGACATTCCTCCACTTAGTATTTCGGTAACCGAGGAACTGATTGAATGCTTAGAATGAAAGTGAATTACAGGAAATATAGAAGAGTGATGATACTCTCTATACATACATTACGTTATTCTTTAGGATGATGCTAAGGAAAATTGGATGTCGTGTAACCGGTTTAAGCACATTCTTAGTATACCGGTGATGCTTATATATAGGGTTAGTGAGGTAAGTTCAAAGCCTTGGTGATTGGTGCTATTACTTAAGGAATGATATGCAAAAGTTAGAATTGTAATTCTAAAATCATGCAATGGTAGGGTTAGGTTGTGCTTTTTATACTGACAAACTCTATAAATTGACAAAGCTGATGTCATACCTTATGACATTAGACCAATAGAATTAAGGACACTGGAAAAATCTAGTGAGTAGTAGAAAGAAGTTGGAGGGTCAAACAAGCAATCTAGCGGTAGGTAGACAAGAATGCCAATGTTGTGAACCTAGCTATGTTGGTTAATATGATTAAGCTAACGTGTGTTAAACAGGGACATTAAGGAGGTTGACCATTACCATAAGTGTGCCCTAGGTCGATTAGGACCCAAGGACAAGTTAGAAACAATCAGAATTAGGAAATGACTGTAGCTAGAAAGTAAGAACAGTTAAATTATGGAAATAAAGGTCATATAAGTCAAAGTAATACATCACGCGGTCATACATTTACGACTGAAGCAAGCCACATTTGACAAGACTAAGTGTTGTTACATGTATGTACCTTATCATCAATAGCTACGCATCTATTTGATACCAGGGTTGATAATAGCTTTGATTCTTCTAGAATTATTCTTTAACTTAGCATTAACCCTAGTTGCTTAGAAATCATTTTACTTAGTAGAAATAACCAATGGTAGAAATTAGTACAAGAAGGTCATGTCTTTGACATAGACTTAGTACTGTAGGAATTGGTTATCGAAGCATGAAATCAAGATAGTCCGCCAGGAGAAGGTGGTTCAACCTATCAAAACCAAAGCATGATCCCTGAACCTGAAAGGAGACCCAATCGTTTTAGGTTGATTTTTATTCTAAGCTTGGAGCACTTAACTTCGTAAATTGATTTATCCCCATTTGATCTAGCTATATGGAATCATTTATTCCTTATCTATCGACTTTCATTTTGAGTTAGCATCAAAACGTGATTGTGCGATGGTAGCCTTCCTAAACACTCTCTCTGCTGAAGATATTGTCAACTTATGTTCATGACTTTCTAGTCATACAAATATTCTCAGCTGTGCTTATGGAAACGTACTTAAATATTGCTACCTTGCAAAGCATGTTTCCTATTGTTCAAATCACTTCTTGAATCGCTTTTGAATCCTAAGCTTGAAAATAATTAAATTTCTATTTGAACAACAAGACTTTAAAAGAGAAGTTCTGGAGAGAGTGACCAGTAAAGAGAGAAATTACTTTTGAGACTGAGTTATTTAGAGCCAAAACATTCTTAATATATGTTGAACCCGTGTTCAGCAAAAATGGGGAGGAAGTTGGTGTTAATTACATGGGCATGGAAATCACTGATCAGGAGAAAAAGAGAAAAGATGGCAAAACTAAGAGAAGAAATAGCTGTACAGAAGGCCAGAAGACATAACTTAATAAAACTGCTCATGTTACAGAGGTAACGATGAGAGCAAAACAAATGCTAGCAACCATGTCACACGAGATGAGATCTCCATTATCAAGGGTCGATAGCATAGTAGAAATTCTATCAACAACAAAACTTGATAAAAATCAGAAACAACTTTGAGTGTCATGTTGTCTTTGATGATCTAGTCCTTCAACTTATTAGTGACATCCTCGACTTTTCCTAAGTCGAGTCAGGAGTTCTGAGGTTGGAGGCCACAAAATTAGGCCAAGAAGAGGTGATGTCCCAGTGGAAGTTAATGGTGATGTTTTACGGATTAGACGAATTCTCACCCACTTGATCAGAGATGCTATCGAGTTTACTCACCAAGGAAAGGTTCAGAGTAATCTTTATGTAAAAGCAAACCATTATCTCACACGTCGAGAAGTTAACCTGCATCCGTTTCAAATATTCGTACACCGTGGTATGACGTTAAAACATCAATCGTTATTCTGAATGATTGATTCATTTTCTGTTTTAATAATATTCTTAACCATTTTCGTGAACTCATTCCAAGATCTTCGCATAGTTTATTATTTTTTTAGACCAATGTTTGGTCGAAAGAGAAATACCTATTCACAGGACATACGTTAAGATCGTTTCATATGGTGACGTTTGGGATTCGTAAATTCCGACGGATAACCTTTCTTATCATTGTTGGTCTTATCTTAATTCTAGACATCACCTTACCACTAAATTATATTCTGGAAATTATGGATCGGAAAGTTATACAGCTAAAACATAGTAAGATTCCGATCGTAAGAGTTCGGTGGAACTCCCGGCGTGGTCCTGAGTTCACTTGGGAACGAGAGGACGAGATGATGCGCAAGTATCCTAACCTGTTCAAGGATGCTGCCAGTACATACGAAAATTCCTCTAACAGGGGGATGATGTGACAACCCGGAAATTTTTTATAATAATTAGGTGATTTTACAAATTAGTCTTTATATTTTTTAATAATATTAATAATAATAAAAACAATGATAATAATAATAATTTATTATTATTAAAAATAATAATGTTAATAACAATAATAATAATAATAATGTTATTAATAAAAATGATTTATAAAATTATTTAATAAGTCCAGGGGGGATTCTGTAATTTTGAAACTTTAAAAAAATTGTTTGGACATAAAATAATAAAAACAGAAACTGCAGGGACCAATTTTGTAACTTATGAAATTACAACCCAACCCCCCGCCCTTCCCCGCATTTCCGGTCACCGGCCGGCGAAGTTCCGGCGCGGCTCCGGCGACCCCCGAAACGACCTAAAACGCATAGTTTTAAACTCAAAAATCACACCATTTCGATCGTGGGAAAGTTTCCAACTATAATATAACTTTTAATTAAACAAAAGCATCCGGATATTAGGTATTTGGCCATTAATCGACTCCACTAAACATATACCTAACCACTTTCACTCAAACGACAGATTTAATCAAATTAAATCAACCCACTAGAACCTTACCTGTCTATAAATCGAATGCAACTCTCAAATCGAACTACAACATACAAAAATCTCTGATTCGATTACTCTCCTTCTTCGGCCCTGCAACTTAATCGAAGAACCTGTTCGGAGCAACATTCGTTGCAATTGATAGAAGGCTATTGATCATAATCATGTGGGGAAGCTTACTGTGCAATTAATTCGATTATGATCATCATTTGAACATCAATTCGAATCTATCTTGGTCGCGACCTGTTCATCCTAGTAATCACGTCAAATTCGAACATAATCAGGTAATTAATTGTGTCCATAGACTCGAAATCACATAGGGATCAAAAGCCCTATGTTTAATTTCATTATTAAGATCATATCGGGGTTCAATTGGATCAATCTATGAACTAGGGTTCATACGATTGGGGGTGATTTGGAAACAAATGATAAAACTAATTGGAACCTGCTTTTAAGCGCATGTGAGCCCTTGGCTCAGTGGTTTGGTGTGTGTGGGATGGAACGGGGGTCGCGGGTTCGAACCCGGCCCCCAACATTTTTTTTAAAATAGCTTTTTAAGACTTTTAAAAATACAGAAAAATTCTGAAAAATTATAAAAATAATTTTTATAAACTTTGGTTATTTTAGAAAGTATATAATCATTTTCTGTAAATTTATTCTACCAAAAACATCTTAATAATATTTATAAAATATTATTTATAAATGTTATAATAATCATTTTTATAAAAATGAACTCTAAATATAATTTAAATTATAAATTCATTGTTGGATATTGTATTATGATAATTATGGAAATTATAAGATATAATTTTATAAATTATTACGATCATTATATTCAAGTTATATTTTTTATAAAATATATAAAGGTAGAGATTAATTAAAACTTGTAAACATTACATATTTGATAAGACAAATACACATTAGATTTTATAAATTTAATTATAAAATCTTACTAAATTAAATACAAACCTACATATTTAAATAATGTCTAAAATTCATTTTAACATAATGATATGTTAAAATTATTATAAATTAATGAAATGCAAATCTTTAATTATTAAAGAATTAACAAAATATGATTTAATGTTTATAACAAATTCCCGAGAACCAAATCCTAGATCAATTGAACACCAGGTTCAAAGATCTAACTTATTTAGGTTATGAATTTGTATTTATTTACTTATGTGAATTATAATTCCTTAGGAGGAATTTACTAGCTTATCAACATCACACGAGAACTGAGGTGAGTTCAAGCCCACTATTTTACCAAATCTCTTTGGGTAAGTTCATTTTATTAAAACTCTTTTGGGGGAGATAGCATACTGGTAATGTTACAAACGTTTTCATTATATATTTAAGATGTGTATGATATTAAAGATAGTGCTGTTGATCATTATAAAAGTCCTCACACTTTCGAATTGTTAATATTGGATAGCGGGGAAAGTTGGGTAGTACTACTGGGAGTGACGACCCCACCTGTATGACTCGAGGTCAGTCGGGTGCAATTTGTCCTATGAACATTAGTCACGATCTGACATCGTGGCTGGAGGCAAACATAACACAGTCAGCTTCAATGTCGAAATCACTATTTAATATCGTTTGGGAATGGGCTAGCTAGCCATTACAATGCATGCTTAAATATACGTTGTTGTAAACTGGGATGTTAACTGTGAACTCTTGAACTGATCAACCGTTGGGTTGATACACGCTATTGTTAAACTGGGATGTTTAACTGCAAACTCTTAAACTGATCAACCGTTGGGTTGATACACGTTATTGTTAAACGGGATGTTTAAACGCAAGCTCTCGAACTAATCAACCATTGGGTTGATTACACTTTTGTTAAACTTTATGATTAAACTCAAGCTCACGAACTTACCACCATTGGGTTGATACACCTTTTGTTAAACTGTTTTGTTTAACATAAACTCTTGAACTCACCAACGTGTGTTGACTTTTAGTATGCTATTCTCAGGTCATTAAATCTGGACTGCTGTTAGGAGCACTACACGGGTCAAGCATGCATCCTAACGCTAAACAATGATACATTTGTTTATCTCTATATTTTGGGTTGTTTTATTTGTTTAAACGCTTCCGCATGAATTATAAAAGTTTAAACTTTGGTTTGTTATGTTAAACGTTGCATATAGAGTCGTTCCAAGTAACTATTGACTGTGATCCTGGTTTGTTCACACCCCTCCGTGATAGATTCCAGACCCGGAATTTGAGGGTGTGACAGATTGGTATCAGAGCCATTGGTTATAGAGAACTAGGTTGCATACACACTAGACTATAACCGCACACAGTTAGTTAGTTACTTGCTCCTAGTCTTCCTAAACTTAACTTATCATCGTAGGTTCAAATCCTTAGACTTTATGTCTAACCTATGAAAATCTTATCGAGGTTTTGAATTCCATAACCAAATGAACTTGTGTGACACATAGACACCTGTATCTGGATTTCCTGGCAAAAGGCCCTCGGGCTAAGGCTAGCATATCGCATATATCTCATTGCGAGACCTGGTATGCTTACCTGGGATTTCTGGGATGAGTGATAAACTATGGTCAATACACAGGTCTCTAAGGCAAATGGGTCAAATTACCTTGGCGTGTCAATGATTCCCAGACTTTACTGATCCTTTCGTATACCTTGATTGATCGACCCCGATACAATACATACATATTTGGTACTTCAACCATTGATGACCACTATACTTGACAAGATATATTAACCTGATAGGAGGAACCGGGGTGATCATGCAAAGCAATTACCATACGGGTGCACACGTATTGTAATTTGTCGTGCATGCTAAGTCCGGTGAATCTGGTCGGGGGGTAACATTGTAGTCAGTATAAGTCATCATTCCTACACCTTGAGCAATAAAGTCTCGGTCTTCATAGAACATAGCCACTGATGTGGAAACTATCTATCAGTTCTACTTGTAGGAATGCTCACCCTTACCTTGAATTTGGACGAAATTCAAACCATGACATGTGTGTTAATCCCGCGGATTCGAACTGATTCTCTAGCTTGTCTGTTTCTTTAAACCTTGAATTTCTCTCCTTTTCATTTCAAGACAAAAGGTCTATTTTCATACGACTGATAGCTTTTGATATTTGGTAATTTAAAGAATGTCTGGAAGAGGACGTGGACGTAGGGAGAAGTAACGATCATGAGTATTACAAGTTTCTATTCTATACCTAGGGTGCTAGGATCATAATTCTAGTAAGACCTTGTTAAGGGTAATAAAACATTACTGACACTTGCTATTACTTAAGTCCTGTCCTACTTAGAGCCTTCATGGTATTCCCAATCATTTAAGAGACATTCCTCCACTTAGTATTTCGGTAACTGAGGAACTGATTGAATGCTTAGAATGAAGTGAATTACAGGAATATAGAAGAGTGATGATACTCTCTATACTACATTACGTTATTCTTTAGGATGATGCTAAGGAAAATTAGGATGTCGTGTAACCGGTTTAAGCACATTCTTAGTATACCGGTGATGCTTATATATAGGGTTAGTGAGGTAAGTTCAAAGCCTTGGTGATTGGGTGCTATTACTTAGGAATGCAATTAGAATTGTAATTCTAAAAATCATGCAATGGTAGGGTTAGGTTGTGCTTTTTATACTGACAAACTCCATAAATTGACAAAGCTGATGTCATACCTTATGACATTAGACCAAATAGAATTAAGACACTGGAAAAACTAGTGAGTAGTAGAAAGAAGTTGGAGGGTCAAACAAGCAATCTAGCGGTAAGGTAGACAAGAATGCCAATGTTGTGAACCTAGCTATGTTGGTTAATATGATTAAGCTAACGTGTGTTAAACAGGGACATTAAGGAGGTTGACCATTCCATAAGTGTGCCCTAGGTCGATTAGGACCCAAGGACAAGTTAGAAACAATCAGAATTAGGAAATGACTGTAGCTAGAAAGTAAGAACAGTTAAATTATGGAAATAAAGGTCATATAAGTCAAAGTAATACATCACGCGGTCATACATTTACGACTGAAGCAAGCCACATTTGACAAGACTAAGTGTTGTTACATGTATGTACCTTATCATCAATAGCTACGCATCTATTTGATACCAGGGTTGATAATAGCTTTGATTCTTCTAGAATTATTCTTTAACTTAGCATTAACCCTAGTTGCTTAGAAATCATTTTACTTAGTAGAAATAACCAATGGTAGAAATTAGTACAAGAAGGTCATGTCTTTGACATAGACTTAGTACTGTAGGAATTGGTTATCGAAGCATGAAATCAAGATAGTCCGCCAGGAGAAGTGGTTCAACCTATCAAACCAAAGCATGATCCCTGAACCTGAAAGGAGACCCAATCGTTTTAGGTTGATTTTTATTCTAAGCTTGGAGCACTTAACTTCGTAAATTGATTTATCCCCATTTGATCTAGCTATATGGAATCATTTATTCCTTATCTATCGACTTTCATTTTGAGTTAGCATCAAAACGTGATTGTGCGATGGTAGCCTTCCTAAACACTCTCTCTGCTGAAGATATTGTCAACTTATGTTCATGACTTTCTAGTCATACAAATATTCTCAGCTGTGCTTATGGAAACGTACTTAAATATTGCTACCTTGCAAAGCATGTTTCCTATTGTTCAAATCACTTCTTGAATCGCTTTTGAATCCTTAAGCTTGAAAATAATTAAATTTCTATTTGAACAACAAGACTTTAAAGAGAAGTTCTGGAGAGAGTGACCAGTAAAGAGAGAATTACTTTTGAGACTGAGTTATTTAGAGCCAAAACATTCTTAATATATGTTGAACCCGTGTTCAGCAAAAATGGGGAGGAAGTTGGTGTTAATTACATGGGCATGGAAATCACTGATCAGGAGAAAAAAGAGAAAAGATGGCAAAACTAAGAGAAGAAATAGCTGTACAGAAGGCCAGGAAGACATAACTTAATAAAACTGCTCATGTTACAGAGGTAACGATGAGAGCAAAACAATGCTAGCAACCATGTCACACGAGATGAGATCTCCATTATCAAGGGTCGATAGCATAGTAGAAATTCTATCAACAACAAAACTTGATAAAAATCAGAAACAACTTTTGAGTGTCATGTTGTCTTCTGATGATCTAGTCCTTCAACTTATTAGTGACATCCTCGACTTTTCCTAAGTCGAGTCAGGAGTTCTGAGGTTGGAGGCCACAAAATTTAGGCCAAGAAGAGGTGATGTCCCAGTGGAAGTTAATGGTGATGTTTTACGGATTAGACGAATTCTCACCCACTTGATCAGAAATGCTATCGAGTTTACTCACCAAGGAAAGGTTCAGAGTAATCTTTATGTAAAAGCAAACCCATTATCTCACACGTCGAGAAGTTAACCTGCATCCGTTTCAAATATTCGTACACCGTGGTATGACGTTAAAACATCAATCGTTATTCTGAATGATTGTTCATTTTCTGTTTTAATAATATTCTTAACCATTTTCGTGAACTCATTCCAAGATCTTCGCATAGTTTATTATTTTTTTAGACCAATGTTTGGTCGAAGGAGAAAACCTATTCACAGGACATACGTTAAGATCGTTTCATATGGTGACGTTTGGGATTCGTAAATTCCGACGGATAACCTTTCTTATCATTGTTGGTCTTATCTTATTTCTAGACATCCCTTACCACGAAATATATTATGGATCGGAAAGTTATACAGCTAAAACATAGTAAGATTCCGATCGTAAGAGTTCGGTGGAACTCCCGGCGTGGTCCTGAGTTCACTTGGGAACGAGAGGACGAGATGATGCGCAAGTATCCTAACCTGTTCAAGGATGCTGCCAGTACATCTTAATTTTCGGGACGAAAATTCCTCTAACAGGGGATGATGTGACAACCCGGAAATTTTTTATAATAATTAGGTGATTTTACAAATTAGTCTTTATATTTTTTAATAATATTAATAATAATAAAAACAATGATAATAATAATAATATTATTATTATTAAAAATAATAATGTTAATAAAATAATAATAATAATGTTATTAATAAAAATGATTTATAAAAATTATTTAATAAGTCCAGGGGGGATTCTGTAATTTTTGAAACTTTAAAAAAAATTGTTTGGACATAAAATAATAAAAACAGAAACTGCAGGGACCAATTTTGTAACTTATGAAATTACAACCCCAACCCCCCGCCCTTCCCCCGCATTTCCGGTCACCGGCCGGCGAAGTTCCGGCGCGGCTCCGGCGACCCCCGAAACGACCTAAAACGCATAGTTTTAAACTCAAAAATCACACCATTTCGATCGTGGGAAAGTTTCCAACTATAATATAACTTTTAATTAAACAAAAGCATCCGGATATTAGGTATTTGGCCATTAATCGACTCCACTAAACATATACCTAACCACTTTCACTCAAACGACAGATTTAATCAAATTAAATCAACCCACTAGAACCTTACCTGTCTATAAATCGAATGCAACTCTCAAATCGAACTACAACATACAAAAATCTCTGATTCGATTACTCTCCTTCTTCGGCCCTGCAACTTAATCGAAGAACCTGTTCGGCAACATTCGTGCAATTGATAGAAGGCTATTGATCATAATCATGTGGGGAAGCTTACTGTGCATTAATTCGATTATGATCATCATTTGAAACATCAATTCGAATCTATCTTGGTCGCGACCTGTTCATCCTAGTAATCACGTCAAATTCGAACATAATCAGGTAATTAATTGTGTCCATAGACTCGAAATCACATAGGGATCAAAAGCCCTATGTTTAATTTCATTATTAAGATCATATCGGGGTTCAATTGGATCAATCTATGAACTAGGGTTCATACGATTTGGGGTGATTTGGAAACAATGATAAAACTAATTGGAACCTGCTTTTAAGCGCATGTGAGCCCTTGGCTCAGTGGTTTGGTGTGTGTGGGATGGAACCGGGGGTCGCGGGTTCGAACCCGGCCCCCAACATTTTTTTTTAAAATAGCTTTTTAAGACTTTTAAAAATACAGAAAAATTCTGAAAAATTATAAAAATAATTTTTATAAACTTTGGTTATTTTAGAAAGTATATAATCATTTTCTGTAAATTTATTCTACCAAAAACATTAATAATATTTATAAAATATTATTTATAAATGTTATAAATAATCATTTTTATAAAAATGACTCTAAATAATAATTTAAATTATAAATTCATTGTTGGATATTGTATTATGATAATTATGGAAATTATAAAGATATAATTTTATAAATTATTACGATCATTATATTCAAGTTATATTTTTTATAAAATATATAAAGGTAGAGATTAATTAAAACTTGTAAACATTACATATTTGATAAGACAAATACACATTAGATTTTATAAATTTAATTATAAAATCTTACTAAATTAATACAAACCTACATATTTAAATAATGTCTAAAATTCATTTTAACATAATGATATGTTCAATTATTATTAATTAATGAAATGCAAATCTTTAATTATTAAAGAATTAACAAAAATATGATTTAATGTTTATAACAATTCCCGAGAACCAAATCCTAGATCAATTGAACACCAGGTTCAAAGATCTAACTTATTTAGGTTATGAATTTGTATTTATTTACTTATGTGAATTATAATTCCTTAGGAGGAATTTACTAGCTTATCAACATCACACGAGAACTGAGGTGAGTTCAAGCCCCACTATTTTACCAAATCTCTTTTGGGTAAGTTCATTTTATTAAAACTCTTTTGGGGAGATAGCATACTGGTAATGTTACAAACGTTTTCATTATATTTAAGATGTGTATGATATTAAAGATAGTGCTGTTGATCATTATAAAAGTCCTCACACTTTCGAATTGTTAATATTGGATAGCGGGGAAAGTTGGGTAGTACTACTGGGAGTGACGACCCCACTGTATGACTCGAGGTCAGTCGGGTGCAATTTGTCCTATGAACATTAGTCACGATCTGACATCGTGGCTGGAGGCAAACATAACACAGTCAGCTTCAATGTCGAAATCACTATTTAATATCGTTTGGGAATGGGCTAGCTAGCCATTACAATGCACATGCTTAAATATACGCTGTTGTTAAACTGGGATGTTTAACTGTGAACTCTTGACTGATCAACCGTTGGGTTGATACACGCTATTGTTAAACTGGGATGTTTAACTGCAAACTCTTAAACTGATCAACCGTTGGGTTGATACACGTATTGTTAAACTGGGATGTTTTAACGCAAGCTCTCGAACTAATCACCATTGGTTGATTACACTTTTGTTTAAACTGTTATGATTAAACTCAAGCTCACGAACTTACCAACCATTGGGTTGATACACACTTTTGTTAAACTGTTTTGTTTAAACATAAACTCTTGAACTCACCAACCGTGTGTTGACTTTTAGTATGCTATTCTCAGGTCATTAAATCTGACTGCTGTTAGGAGCACTACACGGGTGCATCCTAACATGATACATTGTTTATCTCTATATTTTGGGTTTGTTTTATTTGTTTAAACGCTTCCGCATGAATTATAAAAGTTTAAACTTTGGTTTGTTATGTTAAACGTTGCATATAGAGTCGTTCCAAGTAACTATTGACTGTGATCCTGGTTTGTTCACACCCCTCCGTGATAGATTCCAGACCCGGAATTTGAGGGTGTGATATTATATTTGTGGTTTAGTATTGAGGTCATTTGTTTCTTCTTCTACATTTGTTTAAAGTTGTACAAACATCACATAATTATGCATAAACTTCCACCCACTACTAGAAAACTGTTAATAGATGACACGTAAAGATGACGTGTGAAAACGATGACGCGTATTTTCGCATATCATAAAATATATGTCGGATTTTAAAATAATTTTAGAAAAAATGACACACATTTTTGCGTGTCATCTTTGTTGTCATTTTTAAATTTTTTTGTAACCTCCTTCCCCCCTTTTCAATATGACGGCGCGCCCTCTCCTCCTCCCCTTAAATCCCCCAAATCGATCCGTTACAACCGGACACCCTCAACCCCCCAAATCCCCCAAATTGACCGACCCCCACCCCACTGCAGTCGCGCCGCGCCGGCCCTCCTCCTTACAACCACTACTGATCGACCGACCGACCTCCCACCACCACTGCTCAATCGACCCGCCAACCACCACCTCCACACAGCCGACGCCCACCACCACCACCACTGCTCAATTGACCGCCAATAACCGCCACTATTGCAGGCCAGCACCACCGCCCGGTCGACCACATTGCAGAGTCGACCACCACTGTAGTCCACTCCGGCCACCCACCCGACACAGCCCATCGCAGGTGCTACTACTATATTACGTACAAAATAAGTCACTAGGTTATATTGAAATAATGGAGTTTGGAAGCTGGCAAATGTATGTGAACTAAAATTAATGAGGATTTTGATATTGCCTTTCGTAATTTTAGAAAAGGAGTAATTGAATTTCTTTGATCATGTGCATGTTAATGTGATAATTGCTTGAAAAGCTATATGTTACCTGAAATGTCCTGAATTGCTTGGTATCCTTTGTATCTTTTTTTGATAATCAGTTGTTTGCTACCATAACCCTAGGTTGTTTTTTTCCTTCACGTTCATTTTTCATGTACATGTTCTTTTAGCTTCTTGTTATATAAAACACTATCATGGGATATGAGTTGCAACGACTACACATCATTTTTCAATCTGTAATCTTTTGTAGGTTGGTGGAGTTACTCCTCCGAAAAAGGGTGGAACAGAGCATTTAGGACTCCTTGTTTTCAACTCAGTTGCAGATGCAAAAGCTGAAACCAAGGCTAATGCATTTGGGACTAGAAAACCTCTTTGTGTGTGTATTTACTTGTGCTATCAATGTAAAAACATTGTTTACTATTTCTCCCTTTTAAACTATATGCATATAGGTCAGGGTAAAAGCTGCTCTTCTTCGGCAGTCAAAGGCTATATGCCAATCCACTTGTGTAGGCATTGGTGGGGATACTTTCAACGGGACCAACTTTGTTGACTGCATGAAAAAATTCATTGTTGATCCCCAGACAGAAGGTAACTTTTAGTTTAAAATGATTGGCATTTGGTTGGTTTTCTAATTGGGTCATTGTTTGCAGTGCTATTTAAATAAATGTGTTTTAATGTGGGATTATCTTTTCTACTTGTAGCATGAATATCTTGAGATACTTTTATTAGCTTTTTAAGTTGTCTGGTAACTGTTAATGAGTTTTTTAAAAAGTATCCTTTAATGAGTGTTGTAGGCTTTAACCTATTAAGGTTTTTGGTCATTGCTTAGTTGCTAATAGGGGCTCTCAACATTTGGAGTATGTCCACATCCATTAATTGCTGCAGTATACTGTAACTCAGCTCTTACATTGGAATATTGCTACTAACAAGAATCTAGAGGAGGAAAGCTACAATTATGGCTGTAACTGAAAAGGGAATAAAATTATACCTGAATTTAGAATTGGTTTTGATAAACTTTAGCTTCAGCAGTGTTTAGTTACTGCTATTCTATGCTAAAGGTCCAATGTTGTCGCTAAATTTTTATCAGAAAATGGTGAATAATTTTTGTCATTTCTTCATTCTATACTGGTCCCTTTAACCTCAAAAATAAATAGGAAACTGTATATCTTTATGGAGAAGGAGGGGGTTATACTTTTCTTTTTTCTTTTTTTTATAAATAAGACGTACAAGGGAACTTCACTTGTCTTTGAAAGTGAGTTATATCTTTATATACACCACAACTATTGATCAACACGCTTCTATATCTTCAATAGTGATGTAGAAGCATAATATTGTTATGTTAAAGAAAGTAGCATGGGCATTAAGCATTATTTACTTGTATCATTCACTTAAATGATACCATCCTAACAATTTAACATTCGTCATTTCTTCTTAATGGTACATGATCATTTTAAGTTTCATCCAGCTTTTAGGAAGAATTCTTCGAAAAATGAAGAGGGCAAACATTAAAATACACTCAATTTTAATATTCAATTGGTTGTACTCTGTTTTCAAGAGCTTGAAGCAAAGTATATTAGTATTTTGTATTTGTCTAGCCTAAGGAATTTCTGGCTGTAGTTGTGTCTTGAGCAATCACCTTTGAGTACTTCTGATGTCTTGAGCAATCACCTTTGAGTACCTCTGATCTGTTCTGTAATAATATAATTGTTTTTAGTCAAATCGACATTAAATTATTTTGGGTTCGTAATTTGAAACTTAAGGCTATATGCAGTTTCAGGTATTGTTCTGATTGGTGAGATAGGTGGTACTGTAGAAGAAGATGCTGCTGCCCACATAAAGGTTAGATTTGGTACACATGTATGACGATGATTTATTTTGTTAACTCTGGTAATAAGAATGAAAACAGAAACTGGCTTCTTCTGATCTACATACACCTAATCTGATAATTAGTGAATTCCGGTATGGCTGGTTATGTATACATACACATGTATGGCTATCTATATACATAAACATGATCTAATAAACTAGTCAAGTATTGAGATTGTTTATCTTAAACTGGTCAGGTTGTTAGAAGCGATTTTGGTTGTTATTGACAAGTTTAATTTGGTGAATTGGTTTTGTCTTAGGTTGGAGTAAGTAAAGATGAATACATCGATGGTGATTTGGATGAAGTTCGTGAAGACTGGTCGCGTTACGTATCGAATTTCATTTATATATAGGCCTGCAATGAAATATTTGGACTTGTATTTGTATTGCAATGAATTTGGATTTGCTTTGTAGTTGATATTATTTAACAACTTTTGTAAATTTTGTTGGTATTTAATGGATTTCGCATTTAGTGTTATTCGATAATTTGTTTTATAAAACAACAGGTAAATTTATTAAAAATAAAAAATATTTTAAAAAAGCAGCAAATTATGACGTGCATTGCGTATCATCTTTAGCACGTCATAAAATTACACAGATGACACATGCACGTGTGTCATTATTAATTATGACTACCTCTTCCTTAAAGCGCACTGCGCGTCATCCATTGACCGTCATAAAATTGCGCGTCATCTTTCGCGCGTCATAAGAAGATGACGCACGGATGCGTGTCATCTTTAATTTATGACTACTCCTTTCATGACACGCATTTGCGCGTCATCTGACCCCAAAGATGACGCGTATTTGCGCGTCATCTGACCTCAAAGATGACGCGCCTTGCGCGTCATCTGTTGCAGTTTTTCTAGTATGACCATTGCACAACAATGTTCGAAGTGATTTCAAGTATTGGGGAAGCGGCAACATTGAAGGTAGATACATAAGACCTAATTAGATTTTTGTTATGGATCGTTGCTGAACTTCCCGAACAACACGGACGGGAAAATTCTTGTTGAACATTATATATGAGTAAAGAAAAAGCAAAACATGTTTTAAAATTCAGACTTGATAAATAAATTTAAAGCCAACGTTTCAAAGTTCATCTTCCTCACCTAATTCATCGAAGCAACACCCAAATCAAGTTAGGACATAATGATTGTTCTTTATTATTCCCTCAGTAGTCTAATAAGTTTCTTTCACTTCATACCATTCTCATCCAAGTGAGACTCAATCATTTTAGGGGTCAAAACGAAGTAAAAATCTATGATCGCTGTTTGCCTTTTTTTGAGCATATGTTTGTTTAAGTCATGTCTGTTAAGTAAAATATTAGTTAACAAGAACGAACAATGAACTGCAAGATGCCAAAAAAACCCAATTTGTTGATCAAGGAAGCAATGAACTAATCAAGATTATTAATTCAACTAAACATCAATCAAATACATCATATGATACCCCAGATGAGAAGAAACATAATTGTTTGAAGACTTCATGCAACCCGTCAACCCATCATGAATAATACATTTGGCTTTGTAACCATAATCACCAAGGCAAAATATCTAAAAGATAAACCATATTAAAACAAATCACTAATCCAACATGAGGATACTAGAGCTTAGCTATCAATTATCTTGAAGCTAATATGTCATGTAACCAATGATAATCTAATGAATGATGTTCAAATAGCTTCAAACTCAAAACAAAATACATCATAATAGGAGATATATCGTTCATATAATCAAAGAATCATTAAAATATGTCAATTTATGAAGAACACGTATTTAACTATAGGAACTTTTTTTTTAAATTGCTTGTATCTGAATAATCAGATTTACAGTTCAATTTGACCGCATGATTTAAAAACAAATGATTTAAACTTTTTTTATTGATATGTTTTGATTTTATGACAATAAATAACGAAAACACGAACTAACTTTGTGGGTGGGATGGATAAAATGTGACAAAAGTATTGGTTCGGTTATACAACCCTCGAATCATTGTCCCAATCCATTTTAAGCTCTACAAATAGTCACAACATAGAGCAACTCCAAAAGGAACAAAGAGTTATCAAACTTGATGTAATCAACGAGCAAAAACTTATCAAAACAATATCGGCTTCTTCTTTTATCATATTTTGATCTCCTCCCCGTCCCCCCTCTCTTTAACATTATCGTCCTAATTGGCTTTTGTCTTCATCGCTTTAGTAAATAAAAAAATTACGTTTTTAACTTAATGATAATAATAAAATCCAAATACTAAATTGCCGACTGCAAATTCTCATATACCCAATGTCCAATAATAGATAAACTAAAAATTTAGCCCCGCCTACATACATGTAATATTTTTATAGAAAACGAGGATATATTTTAGAGCCCAAGCCATAGCTTCACCTCACACAACTAAAAATGCGACCCTTGTTCCCATTTAGTTGTATTTACGACCATTTGGTATGCTATCATCTCTTTCGATATCTTAACTGGTCAAACTAAACGAGGAATTGAGCCACTTGCTTTACAAACATGATACAAATCTTCAAAATGCAATAATAGCCGTGTGAACTTGTATTTAATTAGGTTACATTGACGGGGCAAATAGTAAATGACAAAACAATCAATTGGTTATACACCATTACCATATATGAATCAGCTTCAAACTTATAATCACGTGAATGAGTAGATTAGAATACTAAAGATTAGGTAAATTACTTAACATAATGAACAGCCACTAAATTACTATAGTTTGCATATAGCTACCTTATAATGTAGAAATTAACTTAGGATCTGTTAGTAAGATGCAAACGTTTTATGTTGTTTTAATCCTAATCTGTTCACATATTTTATAAAAAAAACATTTGTATTTCACCCTAAATTTTAGTATAATTAATACGTTGAGACATATCTAAACAAGCATGATTTAGCATAAAAAATTATTAAATAATTTTTAAACAAATAAAAACAAGTTGCTGGCTATGGGGTTCGAACCCATGCGCACTTCTGTGCAGAAGATCTTAAGTCTTCCCCTTAACCACTCGGGCAAACCAGCTGATGAATTGAAGTTAATTAAACAAAGTATATATTTATTACACTACACCGATTTCTACTTATTATATAATTCGTCGCTTCTTTCCAAATTTCAGTTCGTATATAGTGGTGGAACAATCGCTAGAACCCACCACCCACCCTAGGGCTTTCTACGTAAACCCTAACCCTAACCCTAGTCGATCAATCATCATCTCAGGCTAAGGATGGCGGAGCACTTGGCGTCGATTTTCGGCACCGAAAAGGACCGGGTGAATTGCCCCTTCTACTTCAAGATCGGAGCCTGTCGCCACGGTGACCGATGCTCCAGGCTCCACACCAACCCAGCATCAGCCCCACTCTCTTGCTCTCCAACATGTACCAGCGTCCCGATTCCTCACTCCAGGTGTTGATCCTCAGGCCAGCCCCTTGACCCTCGCAAAATCCAGGATCATTTTGAGGTTTGTTTTTATCGATCTCCCTTTGTTACACCCACTCTTGAATTTGAAATTGAGAAAGTTTTTCCTTATGGATCATTGATTTTGTGCGTTGGCTGTTGAATATTTGTTTAATTCTGATCTGGATTTGTTCTATGACTTAGTTTGATGGATGGGCCATCTTTTATGTGCTGATCTAGTGATCTGATAATTTTGCTTCTCTTCTGTCAAGAGAGTCAAAGAAAGATGTATTTTGTTCTGTATGAAGTTACTGTTGTTGAAGATCGTTTTCTTGGGCCTATTTTTATCGCCAGGGTTACTATAACAAGGCTTAGGCAGCTTAATAGCTTTATTGCAACCGTCTCCTGTCTTTGCAATTGCATCATTTATGTTGTCATGATTTATAAGGATTAATTTCATATATGTTCTTCAAAATGTTTAAAATTCATTGTCTATGTACTAATATGTTATATTAAGTTTCCTCTTTTAAAACACTAAATTAATCATTTACCATTCTTTATGAACAAGTATATGACTGAATACACGCTAGGAAAATAATGCTATTCATGTGAATCATCTCTCAGCAGAGGATGCCCTTTTCTTTTATTCAATGAAATATGCTGTTTAGGTAGCTGTATTATGCTGTTTAGGTAGCTGGTATTATGCTGTTTCTTAAACACGGTAGCTGGTAGTATGAAATTTATGATGTGATGGGTAAATATAACAAACAAAACATATCTAGTAAAGTCCCACTTAAATAGTGGGGTCTTGGGAGGGTGAGATGAGGCCTGGGGCAAACCTTTCCTTTACTTTGAAGGATGCCGTAATGGGTAAATAAGATTCTAAAAGTATAATATCATATTATGAAGTTTAGACACATATCTATGAAGTTTTGAACTCGTAGAATGATACATATGAAACCTGTACTAATTTTAGGGATTTACTTTCTCACCTTAGCTTAAATGTGGAATTGCAGGACTTTTATGAGATTTGTTTGAGAGCTGAGCAAGTATGGGGAGATTGAAAGCTTAAACATATGTGATAACTTGGCTGACCACATGGTATGCTGTTACTTCACATTGAAGTTCTGTTAATTTCTTTCTTATTTCAGATCCTATTAGATTACATTTTCTTTCTTTGAGCAGGTGGGGAATGTGTATGTCCATTTAGGGAAGAAGAGCATGCTGCCAAGCTCTTCAGAATTTGAGTGGAAGGTTTTGCAGGTATACATCTCTTTGTTAATTACATTATAATCTTAGTTATGTGCTTCATGTCTCCTAAGCATGGGCATTATTGCAGTCACTTATAAGAGGCTGTATGATGTCATGAATTAGATATCTGACCTATTTAAGTGAATATTTCAAGGGTAGTCTTATGTATTTAAATTGAAGTTATCATGTTGTGCCTACATAAAAGTAATCTATATTCTTAGTCGCCCCATCATTGTGGACTTCTCTCCAGTGACGGATTTTCGTGAAGCTACATGCAGGCAGTAGGAAGAAAACGTATGCAATCGGGTGGTTACTGCACTTCATGCATTTAAAAAAGATTGGCAGGTCAGTTTGTTGTTGTAGGTTTTACTACTGAACTACTGGTGGCATTTTGCGTCATTTACATATTATGGGTCTATTTTGTTTTTCTCTCCGGGGGTCAAATGGTTTAGACTAATGATTAACTAAAAGGGAACGAGTCGAAAGATTTTAAAATGTATTACAACGAATAAACCCTCTCAAATCTTTTACTAAAAAAAGGGTTAGATTCTTATCTGCTAGGGGCTGGCTCATTGGGTCAAAAGCACTGGGCCGAATTGATTTACGAATAATGAAACTGAGAATTGTAACCAAATCGGATCCTAAAAATAGATAACCAACTTCACGCTTTATTGTTTTAAGTTAATATACAAAGGAGTTTTTTCAAGTTTAATGAACAAAGCTTATGGAAAATCGGTCTGATTTTGATTCTGGACTTAACCAAGAACCAAGTTCTACGATATGACTAACTAAAAAGCAGCTATATGAAAACTATAGAATCGAGGCGAGCACTGGTTTGGATCTTTGTTTTTGTCGGTGCATGCCTTCTTTAGCACACCATAGTAACAAGAGTTTATGCAACCATTTTTAACAAATTAATATTAATAATTAGACACAATGAATAAGCAAATGTACGTGAGATGGCCCAATCCGACCAGACCAGTTTCACAACACATCCTAAAAGATTATCCATTTTTACTCGTATGAACCAGCCCACTTTTCCATCTATATTTTGTACTTTGATCTCTTTAATCGCTGGCCATGCATATCAGGGACTTGAGGAAGCAATTATTTGGGAAAGCCGAAGGAGAAGAAGTAGAAGCAAAGCCATAGTCCTCAAAGGCACCGTGGTTTGACGAGCGTGGCGGACGTGGTTCAGGAAGAAGAGGTGATTATGCAGATCATGATCACCGCCATCATCATGATGACAGGGACAGGGGTGGTAGGAGGCCCAGAAGCAGCAGGAGTCCACCTCGAAGAGGGGACGTAGCAGAAGTCCTGGTGGAAAGAGAAACCGAAGCCCAGTTAGGGAAGGGAGTGCTGAAAGAAGGGCAAAGATTGAGCAATGGAACCGAGAAAGGGAACAAGCTGACTCCCGCCCTAAAGCCCATGATGACATCAACGACCGAGGTGCTGCTTCACCAAATGGGACCAATATCAAGACCCTCGCCAGCAGCGTGATGAGGGTGGCTATGATCACTGATAAAAATTGCATCTTCTGGTTTGTTTCTTTCGCCCTTCAATTTTTGTCCATTATATTGCATCATTTTAGAGGTGGCAAAATGTGTCCACGGGATTGGTTGTAAAATACGTCAAAATGGGTTTGGGTCAAACATTTATCCCTTTTGTACGTTGGTTGACCTAACTCATTGGTGGGTAGATTTTTTGCTTTTAGCATTACTTTCCATGACCTTTATGAAAGAATGTAGGAAGAAAAAGTAAAATGAAAGATGAAAATAAGCAGTGGTTTTTTAATTTTTGAAACATCCGCTTGGAAGAAATGGCTTACTGCCCGCTTTCCACTGTGCAGGAGTACAGGGTACAGGGGTTCACTAGCCAAATCTCTATTTTCTCCCTCACTCTTACCTCCTTCCCCTATTAGGATTTGAATAAATATAACAGGGAAGACAGGGAAGAAAGGATCACTAACTGCATACCGCCTGAATGCATAAACCATAGAGCTAATTTCATAAAAAAAGTAACCTACTCTAGTCAAATTTGACTTTCTAAGGCCTTTTCCAGTCCAAACATCTAGAATTTTCCACTTCTCCCTTAAAGTTTTCAGAAAATGCATTCTAGTTTATTCAGGACATCCATTCCTCAGCCCTTTCTTCTGTTTTTTTGATTGCATATCATAAACTTTTGAGTATTCTTTTAATCTTATCTTGATAAAACCAAAGTGTTCTAACCTTCAAGGGTGCTTCGTGTAAGCGTATGTTTTCTTAGCAGAGTTCTTAGTTCAAAGCCTGTTTTCACTGGTTACTTACCTTAATTCCAAGCCACCTTGTCAAGCGTAAACTTGTTTTACCTGGTCCCATTGATTAGCAGGGTATCAGTGAGATCCCATGAGTTTTCCTTAATGGATTCTTATTGTTACCCAAAAAAGTGATCTCCACAGGTTGCTTGATAAATTTTGTAGGAATGCAAGGAATTCAATTTGGTTTAAGACAGAAAAAACTCAGGAGTTGACGTCTCTTGTAATAATTTATCATAAGTATAGACCACAGTTTTTGTTTGCAAGGATAGGTTGTCCCAGGGTTTTTGCAGGCCTGACTTTTCCAGATTATATACATATTGTTTCATTAATATCAGATGGAAGGAGTTGCAATTCACTGGTACAATACTTTTGAATGAAGTATGGTAAAACCATTATGGAGTATCCCTCATATGCTATTTAAATGTGGATATTATAATAAACAAATAAATGTGACCTTACATAATTTACTAGTTTTGCAGGTTCAGGTATCCCTGATCATGGTTCCGGCCTTACTTATCGCCGCTTATGATTATCTTTGTATACAGGTCGACTTCCCTCCTCTTCAGGCTGACTGTCCGACTATTACAGACGTTATGTGTGGGAAGGACATAATTTGAAGATCATGTGGCTCTAAGACTGTTCATTTATTTGTGTTGACCATCTCTTTTTATGTTTTTTTGAGTAAAGAACTTTTGTTGAACCTGAAGATCAGTATTCTGTTTTATGTTTCATGGATATTAGTTTCTACTTGGCGGATTATGCTTACACTTTGTATCAACAAACTGTTATTGTGCACTTTGTTTGTAGCTAAAGATGTACCAACTTTGGTGGGCTTGGGGTGATACTGAATTACTGATACCTAGTACGCACTTATATATAAAGCGAAGTAAATAGTCCGGTTAAAGATCTATTCGGTCTGGTTTTGACAGCTATACGTTTGTTAGCCTATTTGGAACTTGGAATTAGTCTTGCGGTGAGATCATTTTGAGTATAATTTATATGATGCGTGGATAAAATAATTACGGTGCAAAGGTAACAATGGAATTTGAGAGAATTATGTTGTGAAAAATGTTGAGAGATATAAAAGTATATTGAAGCTATTTAAATAAATGATACCGATTATATTGTAGGCATATTTGGGTATCAAGTATCAATTCAACAAATATGTATAAAAAATAACGTTGAGAAATATAAAAATTAATGTAAGCTGATTAAAACAAATGATGACGATTTATTTTATAGACATCCTTGGTACGGACTAAAAGAGTGAGATATTGATAATCAGACTTGAAATAAAAAAAATCAAAATTTAGAAAATTTAAGAGAAATAAAATAAGAAAATCTTGTTGGATTTCATATGCACAACACTAGAATATTGATACGGTTCGTACGTCATGATCCAAGTTGGGTTATACCCAATAACAAGCTATACACAACACCAACAAATATTTATTTGTTGATAAGATCATACAATAAATATTGACACTTTTAGTAAATTGGTTTTCTAAATATTGCTTTTGTGATAGAATAATATTTATGGATAATTGTTTCATGAGATATTTATTTGATACATTATTTAGTTGGTTAAATAATGTCAAATAAAAAGTGTGTCATGTTATAAAATTAGACTATGTTTTAATTTTATAACTTAAAATGTATGGGAGAGTAGTTTTTTTATAAAAAGTCAAAAGGTGGGAAACCCTTTTTTGGATGGATCTTGCGGCCGCCCAAGGGGCATAGGGAGCACATTATGTCTTGGCTTCTACAAGACTTTAATCAATACTTTCTCTCCTCACACAAAGCAACATTTCTCTCTTGGAAGAAAGCTGATTTTCGGATTCTAGAAGCAAAACCAACTAAAAATCGGTTTTTCATGGCTGTTTTGGCTGATTCGTAATGTTCTTCTAAGGGGTTTCTTTTGTGTAAAGCTCCCTAACCTAGCAAGGTGTTTGGAAGAAGCTTGTGGGTATCACAACTTGAGGTTCTCTTCTTTGAGGGCTGCATATTCAACATCATCATTATCTTCATCTCATTCCTTTCATCCATGTTTTTGAGGACTGCAGTAAGGTAGTTTATGGCAGCCTTTGAGACTGTCATATGTTGATTTATGCATTACATAGCATGCTTGTTCACATAGATGATCCTTTGATAATATGGGTTTGTTTTAAACATATATGTCATCATAGAAATGATTTTCAGCTTATAAACCAAGTTATAATGCTAAACTTCGTTGCGTTTTTCAAAAGTTTAATGGGTTAAACTACGTTTTTGTGTTTGTAACAAACCCTTCAAATCTAACAGCCAAAATAAGAAACAACTCAAAACGAATAAAGAAAAGCAAATAAAAAATCAAAGAACCAGCATAGGGTGTTGACCACCGTTGATGAACCAATCAAATATATAGAATATGTCTAAGTTACCTTGTATGGATACGACAATCAAGAGCGTCAAAACACAAAGAGTCAAGTTGGTAATTAGCTTAGGTTGACATGATATAAAACTAAACTTTGATTAATTGAACTATTGATTAACACAATTAAGCAGATTAAAAAAACAAGTAATGAAGATAGTCATATCAGTGTCGGTTTGGTAGCACTCCTTGTAATCTGATTACAATAATTTTACTAGCAAGCTGTATAACATAACCTTGTTCCAATGTGTATAACAACGGATAATATAAAACCAAGGAATCCAAGTTTAAGTTACTTATTGATACAAGACCATAAAAGACGCATGTTACAATCAAATCAACATATTAGTATGGTAACAACATAACACTATGTGGTTTTAGTGATTTAGAGACCAAGAATAACATATGCTCATTGAAAACATAAATAACTTGTCATGCAATATAATCACACATCAAAGCATGAAATTGTTCTAAACATCCTCACTTGCAAATGATTAAAACCAAATTCAAGTCTAGTACCAATGAAACTTCAAACTAATACAGTTAAAGACAAAAATCAAGCACCTAGTAATGATTACAAGATCTCCCTCATTTTTTGCTTCCAAGGGTCGCTAATGGTTAAGAATTTTTGAAATCCCTAATTAAAACATGGTCAAAAATGACGAAAACCACTGTAAGACTAAGGCTATGACCAAAGACTACAGTGGGCCACATTAAGTACACACCAAAGTGCTTTGCCCTATGGTGTTCAAAACACCTAAACAAAAAGGTGGTGGTCGTATACTACGCCTATAGTCGTAGTTTACGCCAAGTCTGTCCTATTTTATCAATTCCTGATATATTGATTCTCTATCTTGTGTGTGCATGTATTGGTTTAATTTTCAACATTTTATAAGTGTGTGTTGTGATCTAGAGCTTCCCTGCACATAAACTACAAAGAACAAGTTTTTATGCGCTAAAATGTAAAGTTACACACTATATTTATGCATGCATCATACCCGTACATCAAAACTTCCCAACTGAAACCTTTTTTCATCCTAAAAAAGAGATTGATAAGAAATCACATCAACTTATCAATTTTTTCACGCTTTCTTTCGCCTAGATACTTTGAAACTAACAAACTAAGGTTGGTATGCACATAAGATACTTGATTGTCAAGCGTATTTCGGACATTCTTCACAATCCTCAACGGTCTTTACCCTATGGTCGTCTCTTAAATCAATTGTTCTATCATTTTGACCTTCTTCTCACCAATCTTATAATTCCAAACCAAAATCACATAACGCCATGAGTCTTAGAAGGATGCTCCATCTCGAATCAAAAAGGAAACATGCTCGGGAATTCACATCCTCTAGAAGTAGGAATTGAAGAAAAAGAAGTGATGAGGATCTAAGGGCAAGAATAAGGAAAATACAACTGCCATGAAGAAGAAAATTTCAATGCTACTAAGTATTTCATGATTTCTGAGACACGTATTTCCTAATCGCATTCATTCTTCATCACTATCTGAAGATCATGATTAAGGTTGGCTAAAGTTGGCCGTTTGGTTTTCAAAACAATCTCTCATGGTTGTGTTGTAAGACGCATTTTGGTTAGTTGTGTTTGGATACTTTGACGGTTACATGGTTGACTTTGCTCTTATATTTAACCTTCATAATGGATGACCTTGAATTTTTGGGGTCCCCTTTTGGCTGATGGTTTATATCTAATCTTTGGCTGAATTTTGGTATCTATAACCTACTTCATTTGCTTTAGTACAACCTAAGATGACCTATAATGGGTATACATACTTTGAACATTAGGATAACTAGTTATGACTTATATGGCTTTATTTGTGATATAATTATGTTAGTGTCCATCATGATGACTGGTTTGTGGATGATTATGCTTGCTCTATATGTATGTTGCCTTTTGCATTTGCTGCCAACTTGTTTTTTTCAAGAAACTACCTATGATCATTTGAGAGGAAGTTACTCAATTAAGTGGGAGCTTACATTAAAGGGAATAACTTTATATTGACAAAAAAAAAGGGGAAAAGGGCTCAACAAGAGAACTTGGGTGATGATTCGCCTATTGATTCAAGTCAAAAGAGACTTAAGGATTCACTAAGGTGTGGATTATGTAACATGTCCGTACTCATAGGATGCCTTACAAGTCATGTAATTTTTATTATTATCAAAAGAGAGAAGATTGTTGGAATAACAATGGATTAAGAATCCCTATTTCGATAATTATGAAATTATGACTTTGCATTAAGTTGCCAATGAGAATGACATATCACATACATACATGTTCTCAAACACTTAATGAATCATCAAGGGATAAAGATCACACGCAAATGCATATCTACTACAACAATGTTCATGCATTAAAAAAATCAAAAGTGCAAAACCAACAACAACATACAAAAATTAAGCTTAACTGACAACATGGAATCGTTGGAATTTAAAGAGATTTAAATACATTTTTAAATTAAATGAGTGATCTTACGAATTGGAATTTCAATAAACGGATAGTGTTTTTCAAAATATTTTAATAAACAAAGTTAGAAACTAATTCTTCCAATCTCCCTACTCTAATAAAAGGTATCTAAGATGACACATATCAACACCATATGCTCCTCA
>JABSNV010000995.1:0-90922 GCA_024085815.1 Flaveria linearis
AATAGCCCCAAAAACATTGAAAATCAATAAATAGGGGTTCTAGAAACTCACCTTGAAGCAGATCTTCAAGCTAAACACTTCCACTAGCAAATTCAACTTCAACTTCTCAAAAATCAACTCTAAAACATCATGAATTCGATCAACCACCTCATGAATTCGGTTAAAACCGAACATATACTCAAGAAATCTCACCTTTTACAGCTTCTTCTTCCTTTCTTTCTCTAGAACGAGGAGTTCTTCTTCTCTTTTCTACCTGGCCGAGAGCAAAAGCAGTTTTCTGCTTTAATGTGGGTGGCCATACCCCTTTAAACCTTAAAATAATAAGGTTTTGTACTTTGTACACTTTGTCCCCTCCACTTATACCCATTATCTGTTCTTTCTGCTTAGTTTTCTTTTCCTTTCCTTAAATAAAATTTTGGGTGTTACAAGTCTACCCCTTTAAAGAGGTTTCGTCCCCGAAACTTGTCGCTTCTCAACAATTACGGGTACACTGTTTCACTTCTTCCTTGATCTTGCACTTACACTTAGATCTCTTTAGCTTCATTCATTGCACCCGTTCAAGTGAACCATCATCCTCCTTAGCCATTCTATTCTTCTTATTAGTAATGGCCACCAGTTGCTTCTTGTAGTTGAATACCTTGTCCATCTCATGTTCTCTAGTGGCACGATCATATCCTCATCGGTTGAGCACTTTCTTAGACGAGATACATGAACGTCAGATGAAGTCCACTTAACTATCGGGTAGCTCCATTGATATGTCACTTCTCCTACCTGAGCAACAACTGGGAATGACCCTCTATACTCAGTTTTAGCTTTACTCGATTCTATATCGAATAATCCACTTTCCCGGCGAAGTCTTCATCTTACTCCATTGTCGTAGGTCGGCACCGAACTCTTATCGGGCACCGTTAATCAATCCATCTTATTGCAACACTCGGTGTTTGCCTCATAGATACTGATCAATTCACCGAAAGATGTATGTCTATCCACCTACGTATGTCCTGAACAGTCTAGCAAGAACAAGCACTCTCTCTCAATTCTATCATGCAATCCTCTAGGGCATTAGTACCTGGGGACTTACCAACCTCAATTCCTACATTAAAGGCGATCGATCTTCCTACTCCTAACATGCAACATCACCGAAGGTAGCAGAAACAAAACTACTACTAGCACTACAATCACAGTATAGATGCGGAAATCTAATTACTAGAAACATACCTGACGTTACCTTGGAGTCTGATCTCTCTCCTCCCGATCAAAGCAAAGGCTCTAGCCTTCACCCTCTATTCTCCTTCCTTGTACCGGGGCTTCCTGCCCTCGACTTCTTACAATCTCTGCTCATGTGTTATGTCTCGCCACAGTCTTAGCACTTAGCCATCTGACAATCTCTCACCTAGTGGCCCTCCTTCCCATACTGGAAGCACACGTTCATCCCCACTTACACTCCCCATCGTGGCCTCTACCACACTTCTTTCATACCTCCTCTCTCCTGGTTACCTTCTTTAGATCATCGACTCTAAATGTCTCACCTCCAGACACAAATCCATCATCATTGCCTCACTGCCTTCATTCCATTCCCATTCTTAACATAGTCCCGCCCCTCCTCTTCGTTGTTATCGCCATCGCCACTCGCTCGTCGTACATCTCCTGGCTAAGTCGACCACCGATCTAAATGTACCTGTTCGGGCAGTGATTAATGTCTGCGAATATTTGCGGGTAGTCTTGAATGTAGCTCTTAATCTTTTTTGAGGTAGGCGTCACCTGATCTGGCACCAGCCTTGCCATCTTGTTGAACTTAGTGGTGTAGTGCTGGTGTGTTATCATACCCGCCACTATTGCAAGAACTCTCTCTCGATCTTGTCCAATTCCCGGTGAGGACAAAACTCCTCGATCACCAGCTTTTTCAGTTCACACCACTTCATTCTTCTGATTGCCCTGGTACCCTCAGCGGACAATGTTGTCCCACCAATAAGCAGAGTCCATAAACGAGTAGGTAGCAAACTTCACCTTTTGATCCTCTCGGCACTCGCTGATATCGAGTACTGTACCTCTCCATCTCTCTCACCCAACGGTGAGTAGCCGCAGCACTCCGTTTCCATCAAACGTTAGGGGCTTGCATATTTGGAATACCGCGTAGTTACAACCACATGCAGTTTCCTGCACCGCTTCTTCTTCTCCTCCTCCTCCTCACTAGAGACTGCCATCTCAATCTCTGGTCGTCCTCCTTCCCCTCTCCCGTGGTCCTCCTCTTCTCCTTCCTATCATATTCCTTCACCGCTTTAATCACTTCAGTACTACAGATGGTAGAATCGTCTGCATAACTAGATGGACCTCTCTACTACTGCCTCTTTCACACCGAGGCCCTCAAGTTCGCGCTCTCATCACCACCACCTTCCTGTGTTGCATCTCGGGCTCCTCACGTGTCCTCTCGGTAGCCCTAGCCCTATTCCTTGTAACACGGGTTCAGCACCACGTCCTCCTTGTGCTCTACCCCTAGAGGCCTTAGATGATCTACCTCCAGCCATTTCTAATCACTATAAGATTCAAACACTACCACGGTAATTCAAGCTAATAACTCAGATTATGTCTAGTATAGTAAGTCCCTAAGTACAGTGGCCAGTTGTGATAGCCACTTACTTTACTCTTCACACCCCCAGCATGTCTATCCTACTACATCAGTATTAAATCTACACAAAAAAACTAGCCATATAACATGCGCACATAACCCGATTAACATTAACTTACATAAAACGTTTTCATAATCCTTTACATAAAACTTTCCCTGCAGGCATGTAGCTACTAGGACTGGCATCCCTTTCCTTTCATCCCGTCTAATTTAAGATTAGGTTTTAAAAATATTTACCTAGTTCACTTAAACTTTAGCTCTGATACCAACTTGTAAGGACCCATTCCAGGGCACCTCACAGTTGGTCATTCATCACATATAAAACATTTAAAACTACATTTATTTTGTAGCAGATTTTAAAACTGTCATTAATAACTAAACATGCCATGTCATTACATTACAACATTCGTTTTGTATCAAAAAAACAATGACATGTCATATGGATACCAGCCTTAAAATTCTCCCATAGCTTATGCATCCATGCCTGCAACTCCTCAGCATCAACAAAATATCTGCCAACTATCATGCATACAAAAAGTCAGCGACGCTGAGTGAGTTCTAGTTTTTATAATAAAATACTTTACTTCTTTTAAAACTAGTCTTTTCATTCAACCGTGGTCATCATCATACCTACATTCATTCTATGCTGTTCATTATTTCATTCTTTTATTTACTTTCCTATTCATATTTCATTTATACTTTTAACTGTCTTGTACTTTCTTTTCTCTTACTTTCTTTTCATACTTTACATTCTCCGGTTGTCATACATAATACATACATACTGATAATAATTATTATTATTTACTTCATCTTCATTTGTTCATTTATTCATTCTTTACTCATTACTCATCATTACTCGAATCTTGTCTCATGCAATATACTCGAATCATGCTCGAAAGCTGATGTTGTGTCGGGGCCTATACACAAATCCCCGACTCATGTCCGAAGACTGACAACACCGGGATATGCGACAAAGATCCCATCTCGTACGCAACACCCCACAACACATGTTCGAAGACTGATACTGTACCGGGGCCTGAAACAAAACCCCCGACTCATGTCTGAAGACTGACATAGTACCAGAGCGTGCAACAAGCCTCATCTCTTTTGTCTCATGCAATACCCTAATCATGTCCGAAGACTGATACTGTGTTGGGGCCTGATGAATAAATCCCCGACTCCTGTCCGAAGACTGACACAGTACCGGGGTACACGACACGGATCTAATCATCCGTCACTTCCATACTCACCATTGTTATCTCATGTGTTCGTTCGTTTCGTACTCTATCGCATTCATTCGTTTCGTACTTTATCGTTATCTTTCACTCGTTACATAATACTTTACTTTATTCATTTATTCACTTTATTCATTCATTCATACATCCTACCATGTAAAGTCATACATATCATATTACATAACATAATACATACGTTATGAATCTCTTTAACAAAGAAAGATAACATATCACTCACACACATACACATCATATTTTCATCACATCACCATGCACACATCAAGCATAAGCCATCACATCATAACAGGGCCTATCTCCCTATTCTACCACTTAAACCACTTAGAAATCCTAAGTCCAAAATGGGTTAATGGGACTTTTCAGGCGCATGAGCAGAAAATACTAAGTGTAAAACAGTCTGGGCGCATGGCACTATTTGGGCGTTTCTGCCCTGTTTGGGCGCTTCGCCACTATGCAGGCGCATGGCCCTGTTCAGGCGCATCTACACTTAGTCGTTTTAACAACTTGGCGCCTAGGAACTATTGGGCGCATGGAATTATTTAGGTGCATGGGAACTATTTAGGCGAATGGGAACACTATTTAGGTGCATGGCCCACTCTTGGGCGCATGGCCAACACTTAGGCGCATGGCCAACATGCCGGGTGCATGGGCCACTGTTTAGGCGCATGGCTACTATTTGGGCGCATGTCCTTTGGCGCTGGGGACTTAGGCAGATGAGAACATTCTGAAATGTTTTCTATACTACCCACAACACCCTAATCCCATTCCAAACACACCCAAACATAGATCTAACATACTAAGGCTCTTAAAAATGCTATAGTCTATAAACAAACTCTAAAACATACGTTCATCATCATTTTCGAACATAAGGCTGTAGACCCACAGTTACTTTTAAAACGTTTACTTAGTATGCATAATAGCCCCAAAAGTGTTGAAAATCAGTAAAGAGGTTTCTAGAAACTCACCTTGAAGTAGATCTTCGAGCTAAACACTTCCACTAGCAAATTCAACTTTACATCTCGAAAACCAACTCTAAAACATCAGAATCCGGTCAACCACTCATGAATTCGGTTAAAACCAAACAATACTCAAGAAACCTCACCTTTTACAGCTTCTTCTTCCTTTTCTCTCTAGAACCGAGAGTTCTTCTCTCTTTTCTTCCTTGGCCGAGAGCGAAGCAGTTTTTTGCTTTAATGTGGGCGGCCATACCCCTTTAAAACTTAAAACAATAAGGTTTTGTACTTTGTACAATTTATCCCCCCTCCATTTGTACCCATTATCTATTCTTCTATTTAGTTTTTATTTCCCTTCCTTTAAATAAAATTTCGGGGTGTTACATATTATCCTGTGACCTACCTATTATGAGTATGAGATGAACGTGAAGTATTATGTAACGTAAAGTAGAAGTTAATGTTAATGATATGAGAAGCATAAAGAAAGAATGAATGCATGCATTAATGAACGAACGAATGTAAGAAAAGTCTTACAAGCAATGTATCGAGGTCCATACCTAATGAAGGGTGTTAGCTCAACTGTGTGCAGGTTAGCTACCCTGGAGGGATGCACACTGGGGTCTAATCCTGTGATTGACCATACGTATGGGATCTTGCCGCTTACCCTGGTACTGTGGTCAGGCCACCAGGCACATGTATGGGAGTCTACTTATAGACTTCGGCCCAGTACCCGCTTTATGCATGACGGTGGGTATAGCACATGACATTGGTCCGAATGAAGTTACCCCGGTACTGTGGTCAGGCCACCGGGCACAATGTATGGGAGTCTACTTATAGACTTCGGCCCAGTACCCGCTTTATGCATGACGGGCATGTATAGCCCGTGGCATTGGCTCGAAATATGATGAAGATAAAGGTGAATGTACGTAAAATATGGGTAAGAAGATTACGAATGATAACAATGGCGTATGATGATGAATGAACGAAAGTTAATGATGATGATAAAGATAATAATAAGATTATCTATTTGTACGTATGATGTATGAGCACATATGAAAGTAAAGAACGTTTTGAATGATAAGTGAATTATTTATTTATAAAACTAGAACTCACTCAGCAACGCTGACTTTTATGTATTTTCCGGTGGCAGATGATTGTTGTTGAGGATGGTATGAAGCAGCTACTTGGTATTTTTGGATTGCATCCATTTGTATAACAATGACGTTTTTGTGATGTAATGCAAATTATAATATTATTTTGTAACAGCTAACAACATTGTATTATTTTGTAAAAGCGTTCATTAATATATGAAATGGCTTAAAGTAATTTCCGCTGTAATGTTTAATTAGTGTATGTTTAGTGTTTTGTGCAATGATAGTCCAACTGTGAGGTGCCCGGGAACGGGGCCTTACATATACGTATATGTATACGTATACGTATATGTGTGTGTGTATATATATACGTATACGTATACGTGTGTGTGTATGTATATATATACGTATACGTATCTATACGTATACGTTATACGTATGCGTATATACGTATGCGTATATAGGTATATATGTATGCTTATATAGGTATATACGTATACGTATACATATATGTATATACGCATACGTATATACGTATGCGTTTATACGTATGCGTATATACGTATACGTATACGTATATACGTATATACGTATACGTATATACGTATACGTATACGTATAACGTATAACGTATTCGTATACGTATACGTGTACGTATATATATCTATATATATACACATGCACACGCACATTTATTTACAACACAGTTGGTCGTTCATCGCACATAAATCACACACTTATTTACAACATTGCAGTGGAATCATTTAACTAAAATCATTTCATATATTAATAATTGCTTTTGCAAAATAATACGTCGTTACAAAATATCATTTATTGCATTACATCACAAAAGCGTCATTTTACATAAAATGGATGCCATCCAAAATAATCCAAGTAGCTGCCTTCGTGCCATCCTCACAACTCTTACGTGCCAACTGGAAAATACATAAAAGTCAGCGTTGTTGAGTGAGTTCTAGTTTTATAAAATATAATTTTCTTTCACTCTTTAAAATATTTTCTTCTCACTTGTTAAAACTTTTCTTTACTATCGCACGTCGTCACACATCATACATTTCGTTCATATCGCATATTTCATTTTTATCACACGTTTCATTCATTTCGTTCATATCGCACATTTATACGTTTAGCACTTTTCGCACTTTTATTATTATCCTTCACTGATTCTAGATCATGTCAAGCTTTACCCTCTTCATGGCACGTAGCCACGATTTCTGAGGTCGAATGACAAGGATCCCATATCGCACATATGGAACAGTCACTAAGAGTGACTCCCCTGTGTGTGAACTCTCATAAGGTAGCCAAGATCGCATGCTACATAACACCAGTTTATACCACATCGCATGTATGGAGTAGCCACCAAGACTGACTCCCACTGTGTGTGTGAACTCTCATGAGGTATCCAAGATCGCACGCTACATAACACATAGTTAATACCACATCGCATGTATGGAGCAGCCACCAAGACTCACTCCCACTATGTGTAAACTCTCATGAGTTAGCCAAAATCACATGCTATTCCACACACAGTTGTTCTAACAACCCACATGGAGTTATAAACCTCTTTCCATTTTGCTTGCAAGGCTTTTATTCGTTCATTAAGTTTCACTTCTCATTATCTTATTTCTTCGCTTTCATAAGATAATACTTTACGTATATTAACATAATCGCACTACGTGAAGCCATGTAAATAGTACATATTAAGGATCATCATACATCATCACACATCATCATGCATCATCACACATCATCATCTAGTCAACACCATCATTATCTAGACATCACACATCATCATCTAGCACTCCCATCTAATCACACACATCATCCATCACTAAAAATCTACTCATATCACCCCCGGAACATCACAAGTCAAAGCCTATACTTTACATTTTCCTAAAATTCAGAAAATAAATTCTAAGTCTTAGGCACATGGGTACTAAGCAGGCGCATGGGCACTATGCAGGCGCATGGGCACTATGCAGCGCATGGGCACTATGCAGGCGCATGGCCTTCTGGCGCATGGGAACCTTAGGCGCATGGAAGGTTCTGGGCGCATGGGCACTATTGGGGCGCATGCCCCAACACTTAGTCATTCTGGGCAAATTCTAAGCGCATGGGCACTATGCAGGCGCATGAGTGCCTAGGCACATGGGTACTATTTGGGCGCATGGGGTTTGGGTGCATAGGAACACTTTAGGCAATTCTGACCATTGGGGCGCATGGGCCACTATTTAGGCGCATGGGTAACGAACTTACACTAATTAACATAATCTCTCGGTCCCAAGTTCAATTCTAACATGTTCTAAGCGTAGTTCTTATACTCTAAGCAATAAAACACATTTATAACATAATCATAATATCATATTCACCCAAAACATATTGTGACATCCGGTAATTTTCCGTTACCAAACTCCGTTAGTTCCGTTAAGTCTTGTGTACACGTGTCGTGAGCACACACTAGTTGTCATTTAACGTTGGTGACTTACTAATAATAATAAGCTAAACTGATGATAATTTAACTGATTATGGTGATTATAGTTATGCTTATGTGTTTGTGTATTTTAAATTTATTTGGGAAATTAATCGCGTAATGTGAAAACGTGTATATTATTTCGTATGTTTTGTGTTCATAAAGATAAAATATATATTTATTTATTAGTTTATATGATTAGTAATTTAGTTAAAAACACTTTTAAAAAGGGTTTAAAGCCTAACCTTTATAAAAACAATTACAAGGGCTTAAATGGTATTATGCAAAATTAAAATAAATAAAACAACCCCAAACCCTAATTCCCCACCCTTCGGCCGTGACATCACTCCGCACACCCCATCATTGCGATTTCAATCAAGAACAAGCAAGAAGGCATTGGTTTTGGTCGATTACAAGGCATAGAACATGTTGGAATCATCAATTACAATTTAATACACGTTTAAAGGTTAGAATTCTACATGTTTTTCATGGTATTTGATGCTAGCTGAAACCGTAGTCGAAATGGTGAATGATGTTTTTCATGTTTTTTCATAGTTTTCTTGCATGAGAACTACTCGTACAAGTTTCCCTCTCCCTGAGTGGGTTTAATGATGCTTTCCCTCAACCCGCGAAGTCATATCCTTACCATTACATTTCAATGAACGGTTACCAGAAGTGGCCCCAACATCTACAGTGGGGTGGAAGCAGTGCCTATTTCCTTGGCTACTGATTACGCCAAACTAACATACTCACCACTAGAATATGTGGTCTCTTGTGCAACGCCTTTGCACCCTCCTATCCCTCCTCCAATGCGGAGATAACATCAATATTGAAATCAGACTCCAATTATATGAAAGTGAGCAAAGTCATCTATACAAAAATAAAGAAAGCAGTTTAGATCATGAATGCAACCAGTTAACCAAACAGAATATAAATACATACCCACACATGACCATTTAAAGTATATGGCAAACTAAAAGAATCTCAATCATCACTCAACCTGGCCAAAACTAAAACACCCTCTACATAAGGGCGAATGTAGGTAGGGTGGTCAGATATCAATTTGTCATAATCAGCATTAAGTGGATGTAAGCAAACTGGAGGATCGCTTAGATCCCCCTTCGGATCTCTCCATACAATTTCAAAGGGAACCAAAAGGAGACACCCAGAAAAATTTATCCTTGTAGTCCTTAATAATCGGATTTGAAACATAAACACATTATAGAGCAGGTGCTTTCCTCATTTGGATAGTAATCTAGTCTCTATTTTTAGCACAGTGAAAGTACTTTTGAAACAATGATAGTAGGAATAATGCCTAAAGCTTTGCTGGTTCAATTGCTGAGTAAAACCTTCAATTGCTGGTTCAAGAAGATGAGAGGTCAAGATGAGTATCGACGGTGTGTTGTGGCGCCAGAGATGAAACCGTTTCAAAGGAGATCATCTGGAGGAGAGGCGGAAAAACTAAAGGGGAAGGAGTAGATCAAAGATGCGTCTTATAGAAATTATAAATGACTATTCTACCCATCCTATATGTTTTATGTAGTAGTAAAAATAAAGATATATCTGTATGAGTGCATGTGTGTGTATATATATATAATGAATGCATGTGTGTATATATATAGTAAGATTACCTAAAATATTGATATGCCCCAAAAGTAAAATTTCATGGATTGAAGGGGCAAAGTGAAAGTTTTGAACATTATTTGTATTGTATATAGGCCGACTGCCAAGTGCCAACAACCCTAAAACGAAAAAATCGGAAATTGCGTCTCTGGGACTCAAGATGGAAGAAGAAGGTATGCTATGTTCGTATGAATTCGTATTATTCACAGATGTCTTTTGTTTAATTGTTGACAATTGAATTGATTATTCGATGTAATTGGTATGGAGCGGCACATCAGTCTTTAATTTAATAACTTTGAATCAATTGCTTTTGGCTGTTATATGTTATCTGTTGGCCTGCGCGTTAATGGAGATTTTTGGTGAAACTCAATATTGTCTTGTTAAATGTTAATTAATAGGTAGAAAGGCTCTCAAGCGCCCTTGTGAGGATCTTCTTAACTCTACATCAGCAGGTAACCACTCGTTTGAAACATGTTAAGTTTCGGTTTCATCTTTTCATGTCATATTCTTAGTTCTTCTTTTCGTAAACATGTTTGTAAATGTTTAATATCGTTTCTTAAAGTTCTTTTATTATTTAACCTTAAAATTGTCACAAATACTAGGTTAGGAGATTCATCCATGATTATATATACAAGTGATTTTGTTGTTGCAATCTTAATTGTCCTTAAATTATAATAATATGTAGGTAGCAAAGCTCAAGTTAAAGTGAAAGGGGACTACCCTTGTGAGGATCCAAGCTCTGCCTCCTCAGCTACTGCTGCTTCTTCTGGTAACCTCTCATTTGGTTGGGTTGTTTTTCTTTATGTAAAATGGAAGTCTTTACGTGGACCGTATGCATGTTTAATGTTGCATATATGTGCGTTAAATATGGATATTTGAAATGTTTGCATGTTATTATCTTTATGTGATATGACCTCCTGCACATCTGATTTGCTATTATTATTATTTAAGTGGAAGGATCCAAGCGCCCATGTCTGGAGCTTGGCCGGCCCAGTGAGGATGACCATGCACCTTGGCAGCCGCAACAGCAGCAGGTAATATTACTACTTTGCTTAAGGTTCACATTCAAAAAATAGCGAAGGAATTTCTAATAGCAAACACGAGCTCCTTTGTCTTTAGTTTTGGAATTTTTCAGAATCACCTAAAATGTTTTCTAATTTTTCTTCTCTATCCTTATTTTTTCACTCAACTAATATAGTTATGTTGTTCATTTTAGTTTTTCCTTTCCATAGAAAATACAAGCAATATTTGACAGAATAAAATTTGATTTTAAAAAGATTCTTTGATATGTAATCCCTACTTACAGTGATGGATGGCATGGAGGATGACGAGGAAGATCTAGAGTTTGAGGTAGAATTAGAAGAAGAAGATGACGGGTGTAAGGCCCCGATCCCGGGCACCTTACGATTGGTCATTCATCGCACATAAACATTTTAAATCGTTCATCTATTTGCAGCGGAATTTAAAACTTTCATTTATAACTAAAAATATGTCATTTCATAATATTAGAATATTCGTTTTTCTTTTCAAATACAATGACATGTCAAAATACGGATGCCAGCCTCAACAACTAAGTAGTCGCCCTGTGCCATCCTCAGCAACATACCTGCCAACTGGAAAACACATCAAAGTCAGCGTTGCTGAGTGAGTTCTAGTTTTATATTAACACATACTTTACTTACCATCAAAACCATTCTTACATACACACGATCATACAACATACGTACACGTAGATATATTATTATTATCTTCCTCATTCATTCATTAACTTTCGTTCGTGTACCGTTCATCGTTAACGTTCCCGTTCTTTCTTAACTCTTTCTGTCGTTCATATGTTTCTTACTTTCATTCATACGTTCGTTACATTCGTCCGTACGTACATTACGTTCATTCTTACGTTCATTTCATTTATTCGTACGTTCATTACTTTCGTGCATCCTCTATCTTTCACTTCCATCTAGATCCGGTCACACTTTACCCTCTTCATGGCACACAGCCATGATTACTGAGGTCGAGTGACAAGGATCCCGTTTCATACGTCATCATTATGTTCCTTCCGTTCATTACTTTCATTCGTTCATTCTTTAGCTTTCATTACGTTTATTATCTTTCGTTCGTCTCATACTTTCTTTCTTTCACAATTACCTTTCTCATTCATCAACTCACGCGATACTTCTGACTCATGTCTGAAGACTGATACTGTGCCGGGGCCTGCTCACAAGCCCCCGACTCATGTCCGAAGACTGACACAGTACCGGAGCACGCGTTCCGTTCCTCATTCGTCTCATCTCACTCTCTCGCACTACTCCCGACTCATGTCCGAAGACTGATACTGTGCCGGGGCCTGCTCACAAACCCCCGACTCATGTCCGAAGACTGACACAGTACCGGAGCACGCGATCCTCTACTCATCCAACTAGATCTGTCTCATGCAATATCCCCGACTCATGCTCGAAAGCTGATGCTGTGTCGGGGCCTGCTCACAAACCCCCGACTCATGTCCGAAGACTGACACAGCATCGGGATACGCGACAAAGATCCCGTTGAGTCAATCACCTAGATTGAACTCCATCCGAGTCTGTTGCAACACAAAGTTGCTCACCTCACTATCTCGTCCCATGCAATACCCCCGACTCATGTCCGAAGACTGATACTGTGCTGGGGCCTGTTATACAAACCCCCGACTCATGTCCGAAGACTGACACAGTACCGGGATACGTGACGAGGATCTCGTTCGAGTCTGTTGCGACACGGAGTCGCTCACGTCATACTTACGCTTGCAAGCCTTACGTTCATTCATTCGTTCATTAATGCATGCACTCATTCGTTACGTTCCTCTTTCATTATCTTCCACTTTACGTTACATAATACTTTCAATTCATTCATTAACGTTCAACGCAAAGCCCAGGGAAGACAAACATACAATAAATAAAAAGAACATACACATAATCATAACACATCATCACCATACAGGCATCATCATACAGTCCTAACCACATCCGACATACAATGCAATCACACGCACCGCCGGCATACCTCACACATAACATCATGCGCGTCATCATCGTCAACTCATCATCATACATCGTCTTGCATTATCCATGCCCGACTCATCATCTACAACCTCGAGGGTCCGAGTCTAAGTCCGCACTTTTCGAAAGTCGGATAATACTACGGACGTTCGGGCGTATGGACACCCTTCAGTCGTCTGGCCTCCATGCGATAGGCCCTTCATTCGGGTGACTAGACCTTCATTCGGGTGGCTAAACCTTCATTCGGGTGTCTAGACCTTCATTCGGGTGACTAAACTTTCATTCGGGTGACTAAACCTTCATTCGGGTGACTAAACCTTCATTCGGGTGACTGGACCTTCAGTCTCCCCCCATTCAGGTGACTGGCCTTCAGTCTCCCCCATTCAAGTGACTGGCCTTCAGTCTCCCCTCATTCAGGTGACTGAACTCCAGTCTCCCCTCATTCGGCGACTGAGCTCCAGTCTCCCCTCATTCGGGCGACTGGGCCTAGCTGATGCAGAATGGAGTTCATCCCGACTGCAGCCGAGGGTTTTCGGCCCCCAAACTCACCTAAACCCATTTTGAGCCCAAATCGACCATCCTAAGCCTTAGGGAAACATACCACGACCTCACTCGAGCCTAACCACGCATGAAATCGAGCTCCAAACGCATCATACACTTACACAAATGCATAAAAACGGGCTTACACCCAAAAACTCGAAAAAAGGTTTTCAAACGTGTTCCAGCCCCAAAATCATTCAAAATCATGTAAAAGAGGGGTCCTAGAACTCCCTTACTAGCCTCCTCGGTTAGGGCTTCGATTTGACCCGCTATATGTTGATTTTGGCTCACGAACCCGCTTGAACCGAGCCTTCTTCTCCCTTTTTCCCATTTCTCTTCTTTCTCTCTGGTTTCGCGAGTGTGGGGAGAGGGTAAGGGCTGCCCTCTCCCTTAAATACCACAGTCCAGTTGCCCGGGTTTCCCCATGCGACTGAACCTTCAGTCGTGTGAGCTCCATGCGATTGGGCACTCCAGTCGCACGATTGGGCTCCAGTCGTGCGATTGAGCTTCAATCGCATGACTTCCATGCGATTGGACGCTCCAGTCGCATGACACTCCAAATTTAAAATTTCCGGGCGTTACAACGAGCCGCTGTCGCGCTTTGAGGGAAATCAAGTTGTTGTCATCGAAGAACGTCCTAAAATACCTTTTAAGATTAGATGGGGCCTCCTCTTCCGCACACGATCACCTCAAAAAGGCTCTCTCGTATGTATTCTACTTCTTGCTCACAGATATTATTCAATGTTTGGATTGTTTTTTATCCGCTGGCCTGTTATTTGATCAATAGGTAGACTTGCTGAAATTGGAAAAAAATTCTTCCTGGCGATGACCCTTTCGGGAGGGATCCCTGGAATCCATTCCCTGTAGCAGAATATCATCCGGTAACAGTTGCAATACTTAATTCAGTCGCAATAGTTTTTTATGTTTTTCTTTTTGATTAGTTTGTTTCAATTAACAGGCACAGAACCAAGCTCCATGAGCTCATGCTGCTTACTTAAATACACTCCTTTTCTGAAACATGTTCTTGCTGCTTACCTAAATCCAGTCCTTCAGCTTTGTGAAACATGTTCTTATATGAAAATCCAATCTTTGTATTTTGACTCTTAACTTCTAATCCTCTATGGCTATGGACTATATGGTTTGATAATTAATTCTATTGTTCGTGTGTGTGCGCGCTTTTTTTACTGTTTTAAAATATTAAATACATATATTTTTGTAATACAAATATGCGATTGTTTCACATTACAGTTAAAATACAGTAGTCCCTACTCACCGCCATAGTCATGATACCATCACAATACACATGAGAGAGAGAGAGAGAGAACTTTATTCAACCGGCTAATCCTCTGCTTCTCTCACACTGTAATTGATCATGCTGGGTGCTGAAGGAGGTCCATCGAAGGTCACTCTGGAAATATCAATGGGTTCTTTTGCTGTTGAGGTAAAAACGTTCTTCTAAGCTTTTCTTACTGTTACATATATTTTAAGGCCAATTGATTGATGTTAACTGATAGCTTTACGATAAGCACACGCCTAGGACTTGCAAGAACTTCATTGAACTATCTCGAAGGGGATACTACATTACTACAACAACATTAAGTTTCACAGAATCATTAAGGTGTGTAAATGTAACTCCCTCAATCCCTTTGTTTAAATGCTTCGTGTTTTTGTGTGTTGATGATGAGAATCTGTTGTTTAAGCGTCTGTTCTTGATTAGTAATTTGAAAGATGCGATCCCATCAGCATAGGAAGGGTGGAGATTTCATTTACTGGTAAGTTTACACAATAATATAATCTTTTTTATTTCGTGTGTAAAAAGGATCATGCGAAGTTTATTGTTTTGTTCGAAAGAATGGGCGTCAAAGGTGAGATTAGGTTTAAATCTCAAGAACGCAAAATGTATTCCAGTGTTATGAGTTTGTGGTAGTGTTGTAAAAATCACCAGGCGCTAGTCCGGGCGGTGCCCTCACTGACCAGGGATTAATCGGGATTAATTGGTTTGGATTTTTATATATATTATCATTATATATATACACACACATTTTTATATGTAATTTCTTCAAAAATGTTTCATTTTATATATATAAACATTTCTGGTCCATTAGGACCGCCTAGGTCCGCCTAAGACCGCCTAGCGATGAAATTGACCTATTAGGTCAAAACTCCAAGGTTGGCGGCCAACTAGCAACTAGTAGTCGATTAATCAGCCGCCTAGACCGATTTTTACAACATTGGTTTGTGGTTGGTATTGTAAAGATTTTGTTAGGCTCCAGAAATTTGAATGTTATGTTTACATGATTTCTTTTGTTACAGTTCAAAGTTTGAGCATGAGATCACCCCAAAGTTGAAGCATACCGGAGCTGGTATCCTATCTATGGCTGATGCTGGTCGAAATACAAATGGAAGTCAGTTCTTTATCACATTGGCACCAGCACAGTCACTTGATGGTAATCATTTTCTTCTGCGAAGTTATTATTCTAATCATTTTGATCCATCATTTGAGAGAGTAATGGTTTCCATGACTTGCTCTTTGTTGTGTTTTGGTTTGTAATCTTTTTAATTTTAGAATCTTTGTTGATTCAGTTTGGATTGGGTAAACCATATTTGGCAGCACACATTGACCTTTAGGTACCTTAGTTTTAGATTGTATATATATAATTCTTTTAAAAATTTGGTTATGAAATTATTTTAGGTTAGTAGTTACTAATTTCCTTTTAAGCGTGTAGCATTCGACACCCTGTTGTTTAAGTGTGTTGGTTGTTTGTTGTTATTTTGCATTATTGTTCGGTTGCTTTCATGTGTTGATATCCTGGATTTAGGTTCTGATTTCGAGCTTATAAGATTCTTTTTCTTTTTTGCTTATAGAATGATTTTTAGGTTAGTGATTACTAACATATTGGTGCGGAGATAGTGAATTTTCTTGGTCCTTCCGTCTTGATTTTCTCTAAGATGTTTGGGAATGTCTCCTATAACTATCCTCCAGTTGATAAAAGGATTTCCAGCTTTGTAGCCTTTGACAGTCTATATGGCTTCTGCATTTTTCCAGTGAAAAGCATTATACATGTATACATTTATCAAAAGGATGAACATTGCTTACTTTCTATTGGTTTTGTATCCTTGTGGGTTTTGATATTTTCTAATTTCCTTCAACATGTTAAGTATCTGTTCAGCTACAAAACCCTAGAATATTTATTCAGCTTCCCTACTTTCTTATACCGCTTTCCATCTGTTATTCTCACCTCTTTCTTCGTGTTTCTCTTTGTTAGGTTTGCCTGTAGCAAGTAGAACTCCGTCTCCCTAATCTGTTTAATTTCATGCAACAAGCGATTTACAGATTTGAATTTGCACCTTCAAAGTTTGCATTCGGCATGGCGACTATAATTAACGTTTTTCAGTTGGGTATTGATCTGATTTAATTCCCTTTTTCTACAACTTGTTGATAAATATCTAGTAACTTTTATCTAGGGTTTGTTGATTTCATTGTTAGTCTGAATCGCAGCCGAAAGAGCAATTGGAAATAGCGCGAAACAGGTAATAGTTTTTTTTTATTTGCATACGGACGGATGAAGTGAATTAATTAGGTTTTCATGAAATTTAGGGTGTTATCTTTCAAAAGGTTGGCTCATTTGTCTTAATAATACTCGATTGCCTTTCCCAGTGAGTTACTTTCTTGATTTTATATTAAACTCTTGAATTTTATGTATCAAGGTTGTAACGCCCCAAATTTCCGTTGGATGTATACCTAATTAGCAAATATAACGCTAGCAATATTAAGGACTCAAACTTCAAGAGATAAGATCGATTTTATATGTTGAGGGTTAAATCAAATATTTGTAAGGTTGAGGGACCAAAATGTCAATTTAAGAAAACATAAAATAACCCTAAGCCCCTCCTTCCCAAAATCAGTCGCTCACCCTCTTCTCCCCTTCCAACCGAGCGACCTCCTTTCCCCTGCCCCTCCTCCGGCGACTTTGTAGCTGCGGTCGGAGCTCCGGGCCTACCTCGCTGAGCGAATCAAAAGAAGCAACCTCACCCCCCCTCTCAGCAGCTGCATCCCAACCCCAATCGAACCCCTCCCCCTGGTTCTATGCAGGGCGACGGTGGTGTTACGATGAGGATCGGTTGGAGCAGAAGGTTCGATGATGATGATGATTTAGTGATGATGGTGACCCCCTTTCTTCCCCTTTCTCCGATTTGAAGCTCACGACAGGGCCCCCCCAGATAAGCCCGTCGGCTCACGATGGTGGCTGTGGGTGGTGCCGTGGTGACAAAGTCGAGGTGATGGTTGTTGCGGCTGTGATTATTGCAGTTGTGGAGGTCGGCCGCTACGAAGGCGACGGGTGATGGTGGCTGCGGTATGGTGATGGTGGTCGCGGCGGTGTAGGCTGTGGTTGGGGTGTTCATGGTGGAAGCGGTAATGGCTGGTGGTTATTATGGTTTAGGTTGTCGGTTGGGTTGGTGCTACGGTGATAATGCAGCGGTAATGGCTGGTGGTGATTGTGGGGCTGTGATGGTGGTGTATCTGTGATGGTGACGATGGCAGTGGTTTAGAGCAACATGGTTCAGAAGGTGCAGAAGGTGCAGAAGTGGTGATGATGGCAGAAGTGGGATTCAAGCAGTAGGGCTGCAACATGGTTCACGGTGGTGGCTGTTGTGGGGGTGGACTGTGGTTGTCACAATGGCAGCAGGTGGTTACGAGGGCTGTCAAAGTGGTTGTGAGTGTGGTGATTATGGTTGTGGTTGTTGCAGCTCATGGTGTGGTATGGTGGCAGTTTTGTGAATCTGTTTAAGGGCTGCTTAAGGTGGTACGTGTGGCAGCCTATGATGTTCATGATGGTGGTTCCACGGTGGTCTTGATTGATCAGGTATGGTTGCTTAGTTATAAGTATGGTTTCAAGTTGTTGCGATGGTGATGGTTAATATGGTACCTTGATGATGATTGATTTATAGTAATGGGGTTATTAGGCTAGAATTATAGTAACGCTTAAGTTGTTTGATGTTGCGATAATAGTTTCATAATAATAGTGTTTGTGGTGAAGATAATGATGATGATTATGCGATAATGATGATGTTTATGTTGTTATGGTATTGGTTTACAAGGATATTGATTCTAGGATAACGGGGTACTAGGATGGTGTTGATTATGGTGATTCAAAGGTGATGGTTTTGGGAATTACGTGGACGTTGAATGGTGGTGGGTGCTTAAGGAGGTGTTGGTACGTTTGTTTAAAATGCTTGATGGTTTGGGTTATGATAAGGTGATGGGTTTGATAATAATGGTTCGTGGCATATAGTTCAATAATAGGAGTATAGGTTGACTTATGACCTAATGTTAGCCGGGAAAAGATACGTGCAAGATTATGAACGAAAGCTCATACAATGTGTCTAGAGAGGTTGCGATCATACCAACGAACTTGTGAACGAAAGTTCACATTTTATGACGAGCGAAGTTGCAAGCGAACTTATAGTCTCGCTCGGATAAGCTAGCGAACTTATAAGTTCGCTAGGTAGATTTGTAGCAAACTTTTCTGGTGTGTGAATGCTATTGGGATTTCTCTTAAGTTGCTCAGTCCCTGACATCGAGGTGAGTTCTAGATCCCCCTCTTTTATACATGCTTTACTGTTTTGGGGCTGACATACATACCATATGATTTATAATTAAGATTATTTTTAAATAATTCGTTATATGATTTGATAAAGTAATAACTGTGAATTTCGTATATTTATTACCTATAGATAGAATGATCTAAAGAAAAATGTTTCAATTAAATAGATACGGTTACGCGTTATGATGACTAGTACTTGGTATGTGTGTACATAATAAGCTAAGTATTATATATATTAAGTGAAAGATGATACTAATGAGAAGTGGAACTTAACAAATGTTACCCCCGGCCCGTTTGATGATGAAAAGTCTTGCAAGCACTATGATAGACTTCACTTATGTGAGTCTGATGTATGATGATGGATCCGTATTCATGAGCGGGCTATGTGCCTAGCAGTGTGGATCAACTGTCGGGAGAAGCTACCATGAAGATGTGTACCGACGGGGATCGATCAACCGTCGGGGGTAGTGACCATGGATAACGTGTACCGACGGGGATTGACATTTGTTGTCAATCAACATGGAGATCTTGCTTTGTGCAAATCTCGCCTATGATGAAGTAAACGTAATGAATGAATGAAAGATAATGAACGTGCCTAATGTGATGCAAGTAATGTTTGTAGTATGATGTATGCGTGTTCATTATATGAAAGGATAAAAGATTATATTTTCTTATTTATATAAAACTAGAACTCACTCAGCGAAGCTGACTTTTGTATGTATGTTAGATTGTTTTGGCAGGTAAATCAAGTGTTAGGGCAAGACCTGATTAGGAGCTACTTGGAGGGTGAAGACTGGCATCCTGTAAAGATTCAACTAACTTTTATGTTTTGTGTAAAAATAAAAGAGTAAATTTTGTTAAGACAATGATTTGTAAATAAAGAACTTCTAGTACAAATCCGGGTTTGACTCTAAGTTGGTGCTTTAGTTTTTTTGTTTATATAATTAACATTGTTATAATTCCTCTGCTTTAATAACTAACACTTTGTCAGTTTTGAACTAAAAATAAGGTTTTATGCAAAATGGCCAATTTGTGAGGTTTCCGTATTTGGGGCCTTACAAGTTGGTATAAGAGCCAAAGTTTAAGAGATTTGGGGAAAACTATTTTATAAACCTAAACTTAAACAGAAAATGGGACCAAATAAAAGGATACCAGTCCAAGAAGCTCCATGCCAAGAGGTAACGAAATATCTTGTAAATGCTATTCTGATAGGTAGTGCCTTGTTACAAAAGTTAGAATCAAGGATAGGGTATGATAACATTAATTGTTGTGCTTACTTGAATTTATATGATCTTTACGTGCATATAATAGCGATAGTAGGTTCAAATGTTAGCGTGGTTCAGGATAGGAGGGTTGGGGACATGAGAAGTTCTGTAAGTAGTTAATCACAACTGGCCACTGTTATTAAAAACTTACGAAAACTTGTCATGATCTGAACTTGCCTTGACAGACCATATTGACATTCTGAATATTATAGAAGTGGAAAGTTGACAGATGTGTACGAGGTGTGTGATTCCCCGATGAGACCATTAGAGACTTGACAGCGATACTAGTAAAAACATATAATAAGGTTCAAGACTTCGTAACCAGGAATTCAGAAGTGTTGTACCCATGGGCTAACTCACAAGTGAGAAGAATTAATAGTTTAAGTTACAAGATCTCAGGGGAATAGGTTTCTTCAGACGAGTATTTCTTTGCATGGTGTTTCAGCAAGGAATTACTGATAGAGATGAAAACTTACAATACTCGTCATGATCTGGACCATTGCCTTGAACGATAACGTTAGTAGTCCGAATCTTGTGGGTAGCTTAAATGATTAATGAGATGTTTTAAGAAGGTAAAGTGATAATGTAGGAACTACCTTTAGTAAAGCTATTTGGATAGAAGTGTCCGTAAATGACTGTAAATAGTAATGAAAAGTTAGGGCCTTCTTCTGGATTGCATGTTACTACCCTAATTGGACATACTATGGTCTTGGATATGAATCGACTAGCTGCATACGGGACTGATACTGCACAACATGGAAATATGACCCGTTGGTTCGTACATGATAGAAGTATGGTCATGACTTATGATAAATAGGATTTGCATGATTTCAGGGATGATCCTAATAATGAGATAGAAAAGCTTATGAAACAAGGTTGAGGAGCATATCCTATGTAAATAAAAGATGCTAAGGGCGAAGTCTTAAAGTTGACAGACGTAGCTATAGAGCGTGCCTTCCTAATATGACCCGGAGGACCATCTCGGAGTTAGAAGAAAGAGTTTGAGATCGACTTGTCTTCTGGGACTCAGCTTGTAGTCATCTCACCATACCGATGGTTTTGTCAGGAATGAAAGAGTTAATGATATAGCTTTAAGACATCCTTGATAAAGGGTCAGATTAATTATTTCGTCTAGATAATACTTCGGTGTTATCACAAAGGAAGATCGAAGAAGGTAGACGTGTGAGGACCGCAGATGGCTGAATAAGCTGATGATGAACGATAAGCAACTATGACCTTGGGTTGACAAACCATTCCACCATTTGCGAGAGGCAAGTTGGTTTTCACGGATCGACAGTAGGTTGGATCATCAACAGCTACGGGTTAAAGAGCATGACACCCTAAAGATAACATTTCAGTCACGGTTTGGATGCTATGAGTTTCCTTGCAGCATTTATGGACTAAATGAATAGGGCTACTGATCGATGTTCAATGGGTTAGTGATAGTGATTATAGATGACATACTCATCAACTCCAAGAGTAAGGGAGGCCATTCATGTCACATCCGCGAGGTGTCAAGGACAAGATGGAAGATAATTTAGGAGCAACATTCCTAGAGTGAATGTTCTAGTCATGTGAAGTATAATTCTTGAAATCATGATAGAATTGATAAAATTGAAGCAGTAATGTAAAAAGTTCCCCAAGGATGATGTTAGAAATCTGTAGCTTACGGAAGTGACAGATTACTACGTAAAGTTTGTTCAGTACTTCTTGAAGATGATCTTGCCCTTGGTAAGGTTCACAAGAATTGACACCAAGTCTGAGTGAGAAGTTAGTTAATAAATGTGAACATGAACTAAATAAGGAAGGTTAACATGAGCCTTGGTGATAATGTTATCAGTAAGTGCCGAAAACCTAGAACCATGTGTTCCATACAAAGATCTGACTGAATATATATATATATATATATATATATATATATATATATATATATATATATATATATATATTCAATACAACATGGAAGAACAACGGTTATGTTGTTCATAAGGTTAAATACAAGATGATAATATAATTACTCATGAATTAGGGTTCGTAGTCATAATGTTTGCATTAATGAAATTGATCCATAAGAGGAGTGCGTTAGGACGTTTGAAGGTTGCAAAGGCTATGTGTTGGCGGCTAAAGAAGATCATACCTTATGGGGTGTGTGTGGGACATGTTTAGAAGCAACATGAGAATCCGTGGTGATTGAGAAAGTATTACCCCACGTTGTGTAAGGACCAACAGGTTTCGAGGACGAAACCTAAATAAGGGGGATGGACTTGTAACGCCCCAAATTTCCGTTGGATGTATACCTAATTAGCAAATAATAACGCTAGCAATATTAAGGACTCAAACTTCAAGAGATAAGATCGATTTTATATGTTAAGGGTTAAAATCAAATATTTGTAAGGTTGAGGGACCAAAATGTCAATTTAAGAAAACATAAAATAAACCCTAAGCCCCTCCTTCCCCAAAATCAGTCGCTCACCCTCTTCTCCCCTCCCAACCGAGCGACCTCCTTTCCCCTGCCCTCCTCCGGCGACTTTGTAGCTGCGGTCGGAGCTCCGGGCCTGCCTCGGCCGAGCGAATCAAAAGAAGCAACCTCACCCCCCCTCTCAGCAGCTGCATCCCAACCCCAATCGAACCCCTCCCCCTGGTTCTGTGTAGGGCGACGGTGGTGTTACGATGAGGATCGGTTGGAGCAGAAGGTTCGATGATGATGATGATTTAGTGATGATGGTGACCCCCTTTCTTCCCCTTTCTCCGATTTGAAGCTCACGACAGGGCCCCCTCGGATAAGCCCCGTCGGCTCACGATGGTGGTTGTGGGTGGTGCCGCGGTGACAAAGTCGAGGTGATGGTTGTTGCGGCTGTGATTATTGCGGTTGTGGAGGTCGGCCGCTACGAAGGCAACGGGTGATGGTGGCTGCGGTATAGTGATGGTGGTCGCGGCGGTGTAGGCTGTGGTTGGGGTGTTCATTGTGGAAGCGGTAATGGCTGGTGGTTATTATGGTTTAGGTTGTCGGTTGGGTTGGTGCTACGGTGATAATGCAGCGGTAATGGCAGGTGGTGATTGTGGGGCTGTTGATGGTGGTGTGTCTGTGATGGTGACGATGGCAGTGGTTTAGAGCAACATGGTTCAGAAGGTGCAGAAGGTGCAGAAGTGGTGATGATGGCAGAAGTGGGATTCAAGCAGCAGGGCTGCAACATGGTTCACGGTGGTGGCTGTTGTGGGGGTGGACTGTGGTTGTCACAATGGCAGCAGGTGGTTACGAGGGCTGTCAAAGTGGTTGTGAGTGTGGTGATTATGGTTGTGGTTGTTGCAGCTCATGGTGGTGGTATGGTGGCAGTTTGTGAATCTGTTTAGGGCTGTTTAAGGGCTGCTTAAGGTGGTACGTGGTGGCAGCCTATGATGTTCATGATGGTGGTTCCACGGTGGTCTTGATTGATCAGGTATGGTTGCTTAGTTATAAGTATGGTTTCAAGTTGTTGCGATGGTGATGGTTAATATGGTACCTTGATGATGATTGATTTATAGTAATGGGGTTATTAGGCTAGAATTATAATAACGCTTAAGTTGTTTGATGTTGCGATAATAGTTTCATAATAATAGTGTTTGTGGTGAAGATAATGATGATGATTATGCGATAATGATGATGTTTATGTTGTTATGGTATTGGTTTTACAAGGATATTGATTCTAGGATAACGGGGTACTAGGATGGTGTTGATTATGGTGATTCAAAGGTGATGGTTTTGGTAATTACGTGGACGGTTGAATGGTGGTGTGTGCTTAAGGAGGTGTTGGTACGTTTGTTTAAAATGCTTGATGGTTTGGGTTATGATAAGGTGATGGGTTTGATAATAATGGTTCGTGGCATATAGTTCAATAATAGGAGTAGAGGATGACTTATGACCCAATGTTAGCCGGGAAAATATGTGCGATATTATGAACGAAAGCTCATACAATGTGTCTAGAGAGGTTGCGATCATACCAACGAACTTGTGAACGAAAGTTCACATTTTATGACGAGCGAAGTTGCAAGCGAACTTATAGTCTCTCTCGGATAAGCTAGCGAACTTATAAGTTCGCTAGGTAGATTTGTAGCAAACTTTTCTGGTGTGTGAATGCTATTGGGATTTCTCTTAAGTTGCTCAGTCCCTGACATCGAGGTGAGTTCTAGATCCCCCTCTTTTATACATGCTTTACTGTTTTGGGGCTGACATACATACCATATGATTTATAATTAAGATTATTTTTAAATAATTCGTTATATGATTTGATAAAGTAATAACTGTGAATTTCGTATATTTATTACCTATAGATAGAATGATCTAAAGAAAAATGTGACAATTAAATAGATACGGTTACGCGTTATGATGACTAGTACTTGGTATGTGTGTACATAATAAGCTAAGTATTATATATATTAAGTGAAAGATGATACTAACGAGAAGTGGAACTTAACAAATGTTACCCCCGGGCCCGTTTGATGATGAAAAGTCTTGTAAGCACTATGATAGACTTCACTTATGTGAGTCTGATGTATGATGATGGATCCGTATTCATGAGCGGGCTATGTTCCTAGCAGTGTGGATCAACTGTCGGGGAAGCTACCATGAAGATGTGTACCGACGGGGATCGATCAACCGTAGGGGGTAGTGACCATGGATAACGTGTACCGACGGGGATTGACATTTGTTGTCAATCAACATGGAGATCTTGCTTTGTGCAAATCTCGCCTATGATGAAGTAAAACGTAATGAATGAATGAAAGATAATGAACGTGCCTAATGTGATGCAAGTAATGTTTGTAGTATGATGTATGCGTGTTCATTATATGAAAGGATAAAAGATTATATTTTCTTATTTATATAAAACTAGAACTCACTCAGCGAAGCTGACTTTTGTATGTATGTTAGATTGTTTTGGCAGGTAAATCAAGTGTTAGGGCAAGACCTGATTAGGAGCTACTTGGAGGGTGAAGACTGGCATCCTGTAAAGATTCAACTAACTTTTATGTTTTGTGTAAAAATAAAAGAGTAAATTTTGTTAAGACAATGATTTGTAAATAAAGAACTTCTAGTACAAATCCGGGTTTGACTCTAAGTTGGTGCTTTAGTTTTTTTGTTTATATAATTAACATTGTTATAATTCCTCTGCTTTAATAACTAACACTTTGTCAGTTTTGAACTAAAAATAAGGTTTTATGCAAAATGGCCAATTTGTGAGGTTTCCGTATTTGGGGCCTTACAAAGGTTTTGTTTCACCGATAACTTCTATTCATTATTTGTTCTTAGGTACTTCTTTGGGAATACATTAAATCAGGTAACGATTGAATTGATAATATCCTACACATCATCCTCTAAGTATGATTACTATTTTACAACATTTTCCAGTTTATATACCGGTTTCAGTGAGTTCTTCGGTATTCAGAAACATCGCATACTTATATTTGTTACGTTATTCAGATACAAATAAACGACGCAACCCCCAAGAAAAAAGCTAAGCATACGCAGATCCAGTCATTTAGGCCCTTTACAGATGCCAGATCAAGTAACATGTTGAAGGCTGTAGTTGAATGTGATTTTTGGGGTGCAGTTTGTCTTCTTGGATGTGGTGCTTTACTTTATATACGTGTAATAAAATACCTTGAACTGTTACTAATACTTCAATATGAAATTCAACTACTATATCTATGTGAAAAAATTACTAGCCCCGCGGGGTTCAATGCTAGTTAGGGAAATGAAACGTGAAATTAAACCTGCGCAGCGAAGTGCGTGACTGATGGTGTTGTTTCTAACTTATTTTTGTTGTCTTCCTTTGAAACAGCAAAGGAATGCTTGGTTTCTTCAAATCAAAGCGTCACTCAAACTGTACATAAGGTTATCCCATCATCTTTGACTTTTTATGTGTGCGACTTTTTCTGATTGATGACATGTTGGGCATATTGCATTTACTGTTGACCTCACATATTGTGATTTTTTCGGATCAAGGGGGTGTTTAAGATCAATATTTAACAACTTATCTTCTTATTATATGTGTTTCAAACCTTACAAGCGCTTTTGCGCGTTTGGATGAAAAAATTACTTATGCTTACATACTTATTTCAGGGTTAAATAAATTCTGGGTTGGAAATTTGACGTTGGGTGGTAATAGGAAGACTTTGATGGTTGTGTTCATTGCAAATTAGTTAGCTAATAATCTTGGGATTTCATCCCTCATTCTCACAAGGGTATGCTATTTCATCATCATATCTAAATTTTCATTGCAAATTGGTTAGCTAAATAACATTAAAAAATGTAAAAAAAACTCTTTTTTTTTAAAACAAAAGATATTTAAATACGAAAGTTAAAAAAATATTGTTATTGTTTTATTACTTAAGGTATTAGTAATACTTAATTTCAATCATATGCTATCTTAAAAATCATTGTGTAGTTTCTAAATATTAATTAATATCTATTAACTTAATATTTTTATTAAACACGTGTAATACATTGGTATTTAACCGGTTATCAACATATTATAGTTGCTAGATCTCATAATATTCAGTTCTTTGCAATTTTCCTCTTTTAATGCTAAACCTATATTTATATTGTATGTGTTAGTTGTTAGATCAGGATTTAAACTTAATCTGGGATTGCAAGAAGATGAATTTTGAGCACGATGTATGGGGTTATGGAAGGAGTGCGGTGAGCGATGAGTGTTGGTGTGTTGAAGGTTTCAGATGATGATTGTTGTGGGTTTTTTCTTTCATAGATACGAATGAAGTTTAGATGATGATTATGGTAAGTATCGACTGGCTATAGCGGAGGGGTTGGCAGTGGTGGTTGGCCGACAATGGATCTAATAGTTAGCGTTTGGTAAAAGGGTGGAGTGCACCCAAGTGTATATGAGATCAAAGTAGAACAAACATGAAGAAAAACCAAGAAATTTCGATGGTTTACTAACCGTGTTCTATTACAGCGGCTTCATATCAAAGCCAAGGTATGTTGATGATTATATGGCAATAAATATTGGAGTAAACTAGGTAAATCCAATTTTTCATGTAAAAAGTTTATTGATAAATCAAAAGAAACCAGTAGAAATAAAAATTAAACTAAAAAAGATATAAAAACCTTAAATTTACGGGAGTTGGGCCAGAATGGATAAAGCCACCGCCTTAGGGGTACAGAGACTCCAAGACAAGCAACCACTTCAAATCTCTTTTGCCTTTTCCTCCGATAACCATCGCCTTGACCATCTTTAGTCGCTTTCTCATCGCTGCGCTTCAAAACATAAGAAGATCTTGAAAATCTTGAAATTATAAAACTATTAGATATAAATAGAAAATGAGTCAACAAACATAAGGTATATACATGTGACATTTATGAACTTATGATATATATTTGAATTGTCCGAGCCAACATATGTAGTTTTAATCAGATTCATTTAAGTTAAACCAAAGTATATGATGCTTAATCCATAAAGAATTTCAACGGGTCAGAATTCAAAAATCATCTGGACGATGTCTAAATGCATAAAATCTCTTAAGCGATCTACTTACAATTGTAATTTGTAAGTTCAACAGAGTTGATTTTGCTGTCACCGTTGCACATTATTTATGTTGATACAGTTGATGCAATGAACCGCACCAACATAAATAGTTATTGGTTATTTGGATTTGTGTCTTGAGATCTATTTATTGGTTATTTGGAGTATGTTTTGTATTTTGGTTATCTGATTATTGGGGAGTCAAGTGAGCATGTTCTATATATATCTCTCACTCAGCTTGCCTCCTCTGCTGCTAGCTATCGTCTCTGATCACAACATTTCCAACATTAATGTATTTCAACTCCTTCACACATTTATTACTATAAGTGCTCGTATATTCTCTTCAATTTGTCAATATTTTCTAATTGCCCTTGCTAGATTTAGTCACTGTAAGATCAATTTTCTTGTTTTACGGTTCATGCATGAAACAGTTGCAACTGCTTTATCCTATCAAATATAGAAGACTAACTTGCGTGAGAATGAACAAGCGCACCCTTTGTTGACACTATTGTGTCTAAGTTTTATTCATTTGACCGATTTAAGATAAAACACAACCCATTCATGATTATATATGTAGAAATTTCCACCTCTAATTAGAATATATAGAAGCCTTTTAATCAAAATGTTTTAATAAATTGGCAGATAACATGATACAGAATAGATGAAAATGGAATCAACTGATCCCCAAGGAAATAGAACAGATCACAAGAAATAAAAGAAAAAGAATATAGACCTCTAAAGGGAAGAGAGAAACACAATCAATAGCAAACTTTAGTATTTGATTATCACTTTAGTGCCCACAAAAACACCCATACAAATATTTATGAATAAAGTGGGTCATTCGACAATCAGTCCTACAATTTATCCATCTTTCTGTTGTCTAAATATTTCTACATGAACTCAAACCTGGGTCATTCGGCTTCTACATAACATAAACTTGTCTGCTCTCATTACCGTGTTAGGGCGTGGAGATAGTGTATTTTTGTTGTTACCAACCCATGTGCAGTTCTAAAGATAAGTTCAGCTGATTCGCCACGTTATAGAGTAACCAGCATGGAAGTTATAGAGCTTGACACTAGTACATTATCATTTTCCACTTTGTAAATGAACCTTAAACGTATTACTTAATGATGTTGTTATATACTTTGGTGGTAGTTTTCCAGAAGTTCTAACTGATGAGCATGAAATAGTTAAAGCTATATGCGGAGTTTTTTTTAACTCTCGTTTGTGCAAAACATCAATTAAAAAGAAAATAAAGGCTGGTTCTCTTTAGTTCTTTTTTGAGTCGATAGAAAGCCGACTAGTCAAGTTCAATTAGTCAAGTTCTTAATAAAATAATATCAGTTGCAAAACGACCGTCACTTCTAATAAAATAATATAACGCGTAGAAGATAATCAGTTCACCTCGTCTCCATCATTGTTGCTTGAAATGTTTTGATTTCTCAATCTTTAATTTGAATTTCTGCACTCATGTGTTATAAACAATTTTAGCTTACATTTGAATGTTGTAGGACATTTAGGTGTTTTAAATGTTTTGATCTAATCAAGTTTTAGATTCATTAAGTATTAAGTATATATTTTGATCTTTTGGTTCTTCACTATGTGCAACCTTTTCTTTTCCACTTAAGGTGTTTTAAGTAATTTGATACGCGTATCAAATTTTGGCATTGCCATTTGACTCTGCCAAAAAACCAGGATAATAACTTATGTATTTTATAGATTTTAGGTGCAAATCATGTTAGTTAGAAGATATACTTACACCCCCCACCACAAAAACAAATACTTTATAATCTACATCTGTTTGTTTTTTGATTGTATACTTTATGAATCCCTTGCCCATAATCTACATCAATGTTCGTAGTTTCACTGATATTTTAAGTCGTGTATTGGCCTGCACATATTATGGGAGCATATTTTAGAAGACTAAAGTTACAATCAAGAATAATCAAACATAAATACATGATATTTTAGTATTAAGAAAATCAAAGATTTTAAGGTGTATATTAAGTTTGATATATTGACCAAGATTAAGAATACATATGGCCACATAAACTGAATCAGAGCAATTTTTGGTCAAGTTTCCGTTTCAATGGCACTATGGTGATTTTTCACTTGAATTGTGTACTTATTATATATATATATATATGTAAAAATGTCATATTTTTATGACATGTGTAACTTATTTTTAATAGTCAGAAATTAACTGAAAACTTTAATACATGTGTAGCTTATTTTATACATAATTGACCACACGACTTCTTTGAGTTTTGAAAATTTAAAACACGTGCCATCAAGTTTAACACATTTGCTATCAAGTTAATAAGCATTTGTTCTCCAGTTCCTTCTTAAACGTTCATTTAGTACATCTTAAAAAACTTTTTAATAATTAAGAAATGTTTTTTTCCTATTTTTTAGTGTTGTGTTAACACATCTAAATAACCATTTACTTATATTTTTTCTTGTTATTTATTCGTGTTCTAGTTTTATGAACTAATAAAGAGCTTTGTGGTTTTCTCGTTTATTGATGTCAAATGTCATTTAGTTCATTTGTTAAAATTGTTGTATTTAATTAATTAAATAGAATTTATATGAAATTGTAATTTTATAAACTAATTATTAATGATATATATGCTATTGTTTAGCTCATGTTTATATAAAACTAATTATGATTTATATAATACTATACTATAAAAACTTATTTAGAAATGACTAAAGTGATATTTACACGAATGTATAAAATAATTTACATATGTTCAAAGATCATTTAAACAAGTGTAACAGTGCCTTATTCATATGTTAAATAACCATAGAAGTAAGTTGGAATTTTATTCTGTGAGTAGATTGTAATTTTACACATGTGTAAATGATAACATTACACATGTGTAAATGATAACATTACACATGTGTAAAAAATGCCTTACACATATGGTAAATAATTAATTTTGAAATGATTTGTTTTCACATATGTTAATATATATCAATGTTCTTCTGTTTCTCTGATATGTTTTCTTTTAAATTTCAAGTTAACAGTAGTTTACATCTAAAAGATTACCGTTGGGAATAGTCATTTGGTTTTGTGATATATTTTTAGTTGTTTAAATTATTTGTAAATGCACATAAAAGTTTGATTATTTATAAATTATGTTAACCATTAAATGTTGTCACACCCTCAAAATCCACTAACGGGGTTTTACCGTAAGGCATGTGACATAACCAGAATTTCAGATAAGCATCAGTTACACCAAACAATTCGATAGTTATAAAACATTTAAATCAGCTAATAATTGTAAAATAAACTAGTAATGTTAAATCATCGCGGAAGCAAATTCAGAAAATATTTAAATAAATGTTAAAGCTAAAGCTACGCAAAGACACACCCAAATTAGTCTAAGTAAATGAAAATTCAATCAAATCAGTTATAAACCAAATATTAAAGATATGAAATGCATGCTGTGCTCCTAGATGTCACACCCCCGCTAAGAGCGGAAACACGGGGATGCAACGAGACGGGAATCGTCATAACACATGGTAAGCCATAGAGATGCAATAATAATAATGATGACAAGCGTGTCATGACAACACCCGACAACAAGGGGACTTGTGTCGTGTTTAGTCAGTATTCACGACAACATAGCCATAAGCATAAACATGATACATGAATCATATAACAAAGATGATAACATTGTATGCAATTCCCACAACCCGGGAACAAGTTACAAAGTATGATGTTGTTTGAAATAGATACAACAATTGTTTTCAAAATGACAAGTTTAGCCACAAAATGCATCCTAGGGTCTCCACTAAGGCAGCACACCTAGATCTTCAGTTAGCATGATCACCTGAAAAGATATGCTCAAAACGGTCAACAAAATTGTTGGTGAGCTCGCAGATTTAAAGTAAACGAGTAATTGATGCTGTATAAAGTTGTTGCAGAATACCGTGCATACAGTTATAAGTAAGCAAAATCACATGACAAGAGCTTTACAACCAAACCTAATGACGTACACAAAGAATCTTGTCAGAATATATTCACCCACGGCCCGTTCCTGGCTTTTGTTGGTACTAACTAGTATACCAACACGAGGGTGGGGGTGTCAACCCAGTAGTACTACCAATACCTAACCGTCGGTTCCCACACTGGAATTAAATGGTTATAAGAAAGAACCACAAAGCAGACTCAAGCATGTATCAGATAAGTATCCATAAAACAGTAGCACGTTGATTCTAAGTATGTAAATTGAATGTATGTTGTACAGCATAGAAAACGAGCGAGCATACTTTTCCCCCATGTTTGTAAATGTTTGTAAAGTAGTATAAGCGTAAAAAGGGGCCACGAGACTCACATGTTAAGTGGCAAGTATGAATGATCAAGATTCCTAACAGTTGAATGCAATGAACAGTCAAACACCTATTAACAGTTATTGTTAAGCATTAATGACGTGTATAAAGCGTATAGTAATGTTTGGTTGGTTCGGGTTGTATCGGTTCGGGTTGTATCGGTTCGGTCGTGAGTAGCACACACACAAACGGACACACGCATCAGATCTTATGTAGATCCAAGTACTAATAGTAGTCGTCATTGCTTATGACATCCGTGTAAAGATCTCACTGTTATGAAAGATAGCACTTGTTAAATATCCGTAGTCCCAAATGGGTTGTCGATAATTGTAAAATGTTAGGTTGATTTCAATTGAAATAGTATGTGCATGTTGATAGCGTTGACTTTAATCTTTGTGGTCAAGCAATGACACTTTTACTGATGTTACCTTATCATCATCAGACGTTCAAGAGGAAATTCACAATCAACATCATCAGTCACATAACAGGACCAGACGCTCGACTCAACGCTCCATTCGTACGAATCAACCTTCAATCGTACGGATCAGCTTCATTCGTACAATTGAGTCTTCATTCGCATGACTTGCATTCAGTCGTACCACACAACACACATTCGCACAACCCAACCTCCATGCGCACGAATCAACCTTCAATCGTGCGAATTAGCTACTTTCGTACGATTGAACCTTCATTCGTGTGATTGGACTCCAGTCATGCGAAACACGCACAATCGCATACATTCAGTCGGTCACCTGACTCAAAAGCACGCATTCATTCGTTCGCATGAATCAGTCGCATGACGTTCCCAGTCGCACAACTCAGTCGCCGAATGACACAGTTGCATGACTCAGTCGCACGACTCACCCAGTCGTACGGCTCAGTCGCATTACAGACCTAGTCGCCTGAACTGTAGGTTCGCGACTGCAGAAGTGTAGAGTAGCCTTCGGCTGCTCTGAGCACGGGTTTTACACAACAAGGACTTCCAGAAACACTCTACAAACATACACAAACATGAAACACAAGCAGAAAGACCTCACACGCACCCACATGACCTCATGTGTTCGGGTTGAACCCGAACACCCGAAACCCTAATTTGGACAGCCGTGAATAAGCAAGAAAAGGGACAACCAAGGTCGTCTACCTGCTAGAATAGAGTAGACTAGGCTGTAGATGGAGTCTAGACGACAATAACAAGACCAAGCGGGTTGGATTTGGTGCTAGAATGAAGAAGATGTGAAGAAGAAGGTGAAGAGGATGAAGAAGATGAAGATGTAATGAGATTAAGGGCTGGAATATGGGTTTATATACCCAGCCCAAGTTTGCAAAATGGCAAGTTTAGTCCCTGCACTTAACCCCCGAGTTCCCCAAAATTTGTTTCGGTTGATTACGACCTTAAAATGTTCGTTATATTAAGGTTAAAAGCGTGTTTAATGGTAATTGATAGTTTAAAAATGGTTTTATTAATGACAATGGTTGAAATTAAAAATGATATATTTGGTGGTAATGGTGATGAAATTTATAAAAGGTTTATGCTTAGCACATGTTCTCGGAGGAAGTACAGGCACAAGGGCAATAAAGCAGACATTATTCCTTAAAGCAAGAGTTCATGAAGAAGAGGAAGAATAATTAAAATAATTCTATGCTTAATTATGTCGTTCGACGGACCTTAAGGTGACGGATGTCACACTAGACGTGTCACGTCACTGACCTGAGAGAAACATGCTAAAGTCATTACAAAGACCGGTGAGTTCACAGATTTATCAGAAAATAGTAAGTATTAGTAAAGAAATCTAGATTCAGTAATCAAAGCATATAAGTAGGTAGCTAGCCTACAACAAGTCACTATGTGTATGAATTTCACGACCAATTTGATTGTAATAATGTAAAGAATGCCCCGGCTGTGGATACCAGACCACAACACAATAAAACATGCTAACCATTCACCCGTTTGACCTCCAATCAAGCTAGCGCAACTAGCCTGGGTGGGGTTTGTCAAACATAGTAGATCTACTAACAATCACCTCACTAATACCATATTAACGGTCCGAATGAGGCGTAGTGGTATCATAATAGTACGCAAGTATATGTAGTAATACTAATCTAAAGGATGGTACAAATTATGAAAAATAATATGTTTCTCTCCCTAAAATAGAGCATAGTATGAAAATAGGGCTGTAAACTCACCTTGTATGAACATCAACTAGTAAATGAAAGCACAAAGATTAGGGTCCCGATTGACCTGAATTTCATTTAATAACTAATTAAAATTAATTATTAAATATTTAAAGTAAGAATTGTATGGTTTCGCGTTCCACGGCTAGGTTATGATGTCGGTTATAATGCGAGTCATCAACACTCCATAATTTATATGCACTGCACGCATCATATAATATATACTATATAGACACTCCATAATATATATATATATATATATATATATATATATATATATTATAGTACATAAATATTATCTATATACTACATTTATATATAATATGCATGCATCATGAATTCATACACCAAGACCATGCTTTTGTTACCCATAGATTAGTGTATTAAGTACCCAAATGTTCATGATCGACATACATCTGAGCACATACGTACACATTAACAACAAACTTGTTGGACCAAAAGAACCAAAAAGCCAAGATCAGGAAAACCTCTAAGTCCCACATGACATCACAACAACTGCTGAAGACCCTTATCAGCTGTTCTGACAAAGTCTGAAGAATCAACAGCTGAAGTTCAAAGAACTAAAGTACAACAGCTGAAGATCCTAAAGTACTGAAGACAAGTACTGAAGTCTAAAGTACTGATAAACACAAGTACTGAAGACTTCAAGTACTGAAGACAAGTGCTGAAGATCAAAGTCTGAAGAACTGAAGAACTGATGAACAACTGCTGATGCACAAAGTCTGAAGACAACGACTGAAGACAACAGCTGATGACAACTACTGAAGTCATCAGCTGGTGAATCATCTGAAGACCAAAGTCTAAAGACCAAAGTGCTGAAGTTTCATAGTTTGTCACAACAGCTGAAGAAGTCTTCTTCAGTTGTTGTGATGGTTTATTTTCCCTTCAGTAGTTTTATGTTTTTCATTTCAGTAGTTTGTACAACAGCTGAAGAGTTTGTTCTTCAGCTGTTATAGTTCAGTAGTTGTAAACGACTGAAGAGTTTGTTCTTCAGTCATTGTAGCTTTTCAGTAGTTTCCTTTTCAGTACTTGTAATAGGTAGAACACTTAGGAAATTTTGTAAGAAGATGTCAGCTGTTGTGACATCTTCAGTAGTTGTGTTCTATCAGTAGTTAGTTAAATAATTGTTTAATGACAGTGGAATCTGACAACAGTATGGGTCATTTGCCTATAAAAGGGCAGTGACCTGAATGTATTCCACGCCAAAAATATGAAATAAACAAATATTATTCCTTCAAGGCAGAATTATTCTCTCTAACTACTTTTGGTTTGCATGCAATATTCTTTATGTTCTTGCTTTAATTGCTAATATTCATGCTAAATCCGCTGCGAACACAATCTAATTGATCAAACTAGAGGCTGAGATCCTAACAAATGGTATCAGAGCAGGTTAATCATTGATCGATTTCACTATTGATCATTTGAAACTGCTCTTTTGATCTCTAAGTTTGATCGAATTAGCAATTTGCAAGAATTAGCTGTAGAGAGAGAGATTCTGCTGTTTCTGCCCAAAAACTTGAGGTTCTCTGGTGGTTTTGAGCTATATTTGTTTTGTTTAAACTTGAGTTTGACTAATAACTGAGATGACTACACCAACAAACGATCCTCACAATACTGGTTCCTCAACCAAGCCTCCGATGCTTGTGAGGAATGAGTACAACATATGGCAAAGACGTATGCTTCACCACTTGTCTGTCAACAGTGCTGGTTGTTGGAAGTCAGTGGTGCATGGACCATACAAGCCTATGGTGAGCGTCCCTGAATCTAATGAACAGGTTCCAAAGAAACCTGAACAATATTCGGACGAAGATCTAAATCTGTTCGAGATTGATGCTAGAGCCCATGGAATTTTAGCCATGGCTATTCCAAATGAGATTTACTCAGGGCTCTTGCATCATGAAACTGCTCATGACCTATGGGTTGCTCTAAAGGAACAATTTGGAGGAACTGATTCGGTCTTAGCAAACAACAGGGAAATCCTCACCCAACAATATGAGACATTCTCATATAGAAAGGGTGAGACTCTGACCCAGCAGTTTGAGCGGTTCTCTTGTTTGATTTCTGAGCTGAAGATGGTCAAACAAGAGTACTCCAACAGCCAGATGAACAACAGGTTCCTCAGATCACTGCCTGAGAGATGGGACACTTATACCATTGTCCTACGCTCCAGTGCAAATCTGGAAACTCTATCTCTCACCCAACTTCATGGGAAACTGCTCACTTTTGAGAGAGAGATAGAGCAAAAGAGGAAGTTGTGCACTTCTGGCAAGCTCGCTGATGACTTTGTTCAAGGCAATGCTGCCTTGATAAGTCAGGAGTCAGAATATGCTTCATCAGAAAGTTCTTATGATGAGCATATTGATTTCTCTACCAACTCAGAACAAGCTTTTGTTGGTGTAGGTAGTAGTTCAAGAGGCTGCAGTGATAACTGGTGCTTCTTGATGGATGATTTGAAGGGCATTCCAGATGATGATCTGGAAGAGATGGATATTTTGAGCCAAATGGAAATGATCATATCAGATCTCAAAAGTTCTACAAAAGAACTGGTAGGAAATTCCCTGGTCTCTCTGGCAAAACTAAAGTTGGTTTTGACAAGAGCAAGTTGAGGTGTCATAAGTGCCAAAGGCTTGGACACTTTGCCAGAGAGTGTAGATCATCTGGATCTAACTCCTCTGCACCCTTTGTGACTTTTCCAAGCAATAGCTCACAGCACAGAGGGGAACCTTCCTCCAGTTCTGGTCATCCATCACAAGCACAGGCATCACCTGCTTATTTTGTGCCTCAGGGGTATATGCCATACTCTTACCCCTGCTACTATGTGCCTCAGTCCAGTCAAACTCAAGCACCTTCGGCTCAACCACCACAGGCTCTTCCTGAGCCTCAATCTTCCCCATCTCATCATCAAACACAACCTCAACAACACAGCTTCTTCACCCCAGGAGTTGTTGACTGGAGTAGTCTACCAGATGATCTATCTGGTCAGGAACAACTACTCCAAGGTGCAGGTCAACATGGTGGTGATAGTCCTTTTGGAAATCTTGCTCTGATGGCCCTTAAGTCTGCTGGGGGGTCATCATCCAATGCCTTATCACAGGTATCATCTGAGGCCAAAGCCAAGCTTTGTTCTGAATCATGCATAGCAGCATTTGCTTCTATTAGAGAAGCAAATGTAGCTTTAATAGATAAAAATCTTGAGCTAGAGCACACTATTTCCAAAAGAAAAGCTGATTTTGAGGTTGTACTAAAAGAGAAAAATGATGAGATTTACAAGCTTAAATGCCAAATCAAAGATGGTAAAGCTAGGGAAGATGTACTTCTAGAGAAGTACAGAGACCTCAAGGAAACTCTTGCAAACACTCAAGTAGAGTGTGATCGATGGGTGCAATCATGCAAGGGTTTTGAAATGCTTCTTAAGAAGCAATCAGCTTCCAATGTGAAGTTTGGGATTGGTTATAATCACACTGCTCCTCCTACAGATTTCACTTTAAGAGCAGAAGTTGAATCTGATAGAGAGAGCAATAACCAATCCTTCTCATCATGTGACCTACTATCTTCTGATTCAGCATCATCATAGATAGAAGTCAGTAACCAATCAGCAGATGGTACAAGAGCTGATGGTTCAAATGCTGACTGTCACATGATCAAAAAGTTGAACAACTCAGGTGTTGTCTCTAGAAGTACTGAAAGTACTAGAGAGCAAGTGATAACACTTGAAGTTCAAACCTCAACTACCGCCAGCACTGAAGAGAAGAAAACTGACAGTAGAAAAGGTTTGAAGACAACTAAAGAAGAGGTCAGGAAGGCAGGTACTAAAGGGAAGAAAACTGCTAGTACTGATAAAAAACAGCTGAAGAACAAGTCTTCAGTAGTTTCATCTTCTTTGGTTGATGATCAACACAAGATGAAGAAGAAGCCATGTGAGATATGTGGCTTGTTCAATCATCTTACTGATGATTGCTGGTACAAAAGGGGTTCCAAACTCAAACAACAGGAGGAAATTAAAGAGCAAATAAAGAAAATGAAAAATGAGTTTGAAACCAAGTTTGTACTAGCAACATCAAAGCCTGAAATCCCTAAGCCCAAAGATAAATCTAAAAAGAAAGTAGGGAATACTCAGGCAACAGCTGAGGTTGCTCAGAAAAAGATGGTACAACATAGGAATCCATCATCAGCAAACTCCAGTGTGTCTGAAGAGCTGAAAGCTTTATCACAAAGTCAGACACAACTGGTGATGATGGTTCAGCATCTAATGGGAAGAGTCAACCATTTAGATGCTCCTGTGTTGAAACCACAGAAAAGGAAGTCCAAGCCAAAGGGTTCCTCTTCTATACCATCTTCTTCACCTCAGGCTGTTACATATCACACCTGTTAGTGCTGCACCTATAGTTGAGAACAGACCCAAAACCAAACAGGTTTGGGTCTCTAAAACTAACTAACATGTGGTTATGATTGCAGGGTTCTTCAACATGCCAAAAGAGCATCTGGTATGTAGACAGTGGAGGATCTATGCACATGACAGGAAGCAGCTCCCTTCTTAATGACTACTCTCAAGGAAAGAAGGGATTTGTCTCCTTTGGCAATGATGCAAAGGGTTACATCATCGGAAAAGGCTTTGTTTCCAATGGGGAAATAAGGTTTGATGATGTTAACCATGTGGAGAATCTCAAGTACAATCTCTTGAGTGTCAGTCAAATGTGTGATAAAGGCCATGTTGCCCTTTTCACAAGCCAGAACTGTCGGATTCTGTCATCCAAAGTTCTAAATTTGATTGACAAGGTGTTGGATGAATACACTCTCCTGAAGGCCAACGGGACAGGAAGAGTGTATGCCTTAGATCTTTCCAAAAAGATAGATCTAAAAGGCCATCCTTGCCTATTCTCCAAGGCATCTTCTCAAGAGTCTACTCTATGGCATAGAAGGCTGGGGCATGTTAATTTCAAGAACATGAATCAGTTGATAAGCCATGGTTTAGTAAGAGGATTGCCTTTGAAGGAGTTCAAGTGTGAAGACAACTGCACTGCTTGCTTATAAGGAAAACAACACAAAGTTTCATTCCCTTCAATAGAAGAACCAAAGTCCACTGCCTGCTTGCAGCTCCTGCACATGGATCTCTTTGGTCCTGTCAGAGTGATGAGCATGGCAAAGAAGAAATACTGCCTGGTAATTGTGGATGATTATTCCAGGTATGTATGGACTTTCTTCTTGCACTCTAAGGATGAAGCAGCCAAGACTATCATGAACTTTGTGTTATTTGTAGAAAAGCAGTATTCCCTACAGGTCAAGTGTGTAAGGAGTGACAATGGAACAGAATTTAGAAACCACACACTTGATGACTTCTACCTGTCCAAGGGAATTAAGAGGCGGTTTAGTATTCCTAGAACTCCTGAGCAGAATGGAGTGGTGGAGAGAAAGAACAGGACTCTCATTGAAGCTGCAAGGTCAATGCTGGCTGACTCAGGATTTCCACTAACCTTTTGGGCTGAAGCTGTCAATACAGCTTGCTATGTACAAAATAGAACTTTAGTGAATAAGAGGTTGATGAAGACTCCTTATGAAATTCTTCATCATTTGGCTCCTCTAATTTCATTCTTTAGAGCCTTTGGGTGTCCATGTTTTATTCTCAACACTAGCAACCCACTCCAGAAATTTGCTAGTAAGGTGGATGCAGGGTATTTTGTTGGTTATTCATCAACTTGCAAGGCATACAGAGTCTTCAACTGTAGGACAAAAGTGGTTGAAGAAACTCTGCATGTTAAGTTCAATGAATCTCCAAAGGACAAGATTCCACAAAACCCTGTGGAGTTGTTTGATCTGGACATACTGCAATATGCTCCTTATCAGCCTCCAGCTGTTGAGCCTGTCAACAGTTCTCCACCTGGTGGTACTGATGATGATGTAGTCAGTACTCACCTCTTCAGGTTTAGTGACAACCTGCCTGAGTTCACTAAACCTGATGCTCCTGTAGCTTCAGCAGCCCTATCCACAACAAATGCTGATGAGATTTCTGCAAGCTCTACTTCATTTGAGCTGCCATCTCCTACATGGTTTCAGGAATCTCCATCACCATTTGTTGCTGCTGAAAGTCCTACAAACACTTGCACTGACATTATAGTCTATCAAGAGCTGAAGAATCACCCCACATCTCAAATCATTGGTGATATCAATGCTAGAGTTTCAACCAGGAGTCAATTGTCCAATTTCTGCTTCTATGCTCTCTTCATCAGTCAGCAAGAGCCAAAGAACTATCATGTTGCTTTAAGAGACAATGGATGGGTTGAAGCAATGCAGCTTGAGCTTCTTCAGTTCAAGAAATAGCAAGTGTGGGAGCTTGTTCCTTTACCCCAAGGGAAGTGTGCAATAGGCACCAAATGGGTATTCAGGAACAAAACAGATGATAAGGGCCAAATTGTCAAGAACAAGGCCAGGTTGGTTGTCCAAGGATTTGCACAAGAGGAAGGCATCGATTATGATGAGACCTTTGCACCTGTGGCAAGACTGGAAGCAATCAGACTGTTCTTAGCTTATGCTGCCTTTCACAGTCTTAAGGTTTATCAAATGGATGTCAAAAGTGCCTTCTTATATGGAAAAATAAAAGAAGAAGTTTATGTGTGTCAACCACCAGGCTTTGAGGACAACAAACATCCTGATTGGGTGTACAAGCTTGATAAGGCTCTTTATGGGCTGAAGCAAGCTCCTAGAGCTTGGTATGAGACACTCTCAACTTTTCTTTTAGAGAATAAGTTCACTAGAGGCACCATTGATAAAACCTTATTCATCAAGACTGTGGGACAACATAAGCTCCTTGTTCAAATTTATGTAGATGACATCATCTTTGCATCCTCTGATCTAAAGTTGTGTGATGAATTTACAATGCTCATGAAGCAAATGTTTGAAATGAGTGCTATGGGAGAATTACAGTTCTTTCTAGGTTTGCAAATCAAACAAAGGGAAGATGGAATTTTCATCCATCAGTCCAAATACACCAAAGAGTTGTTGAATAAGTTGATTTACAAACCTGTAAGCCCTGTTCTACTCCCATGAGCAGCATCACACAACTAGATGTAGATCAGAAAGGTAAAGCGGTTGATGAAACCCTTTACAGATGTATGATTGGGTCCTTGATGTACCTTACAGCTTCTAGACCAGACATCATGTTTGCAACATGTGTTTGTGCTAGATTTCAGGCTGCACCTAAAGAATCCCATTTGATTGCAGCCAAAAGGATCTTTAGATATCTGCAAGGTACCCAATCACTAGGTCTTTGGTATTCAACTGGGCATTCTTGCAAATTAGTTCCTTTCTCTGATAGTGACTATGCAGGATGCAAAGTTACTAGAAAATCCACTTCTGGTGGTTGCCAATTCCTAGGCAATTGTTTAGTTTCTTGGCAGAGTAAGAAACAAACATCAATTGAATTGCCAATTCCTAGTGCCACATTTCAAAACTTGGTACTAAGGCTTGGTATGCAGCAGCTAGAATAATTTGACCAATACTGATGCTTTCAGTTCACAAATACTGATGAGCATTAGTATGCAAAGGTCAAATATAAGTACTGATGAGTAATTTAGTCTTCAGCATTTTCACAACTACTGAAGACTAAAAGGCTTCAAAGTACTGATGTACATTATTTGTTGAAAACAACTGATGTAGTGAGGTGGATTACAACTACTGATGTATCATTTTCAAACAAATAAGTACTGAAGAAAAATTTTTTCACAAGTACTGATGTGTAATTGACACAAGTACTGAAGACAAAATTTGTTCACCAGCTCTGAGTATTTCATCAGCACTTGTGAACATCTGATCACAAGAGCTGAAGGCATAAATACTCACAAGAGCTGAAGGCATAAATACTCACAAGAGCTGAAGGGTCAATGAAACATCTGAAAGTCAGCCAAAGAGCTGATGAGTAAATGTGGAGGTCAGTATGAAACAACTGATTTGACGGAAACAGCTGATGAGTACTTTTACTCTTCAGCTGATGCCAACAACTGCTGTTTCATACCCAAACAACTGAAGGACAAAACCATGTCTTCAGTAGTTTCATAACTACTGATGACTAACACCAAGTCCTCAGTTGTTTACAACAACTGAAGCAATACCATGTCTTCAGTAGTTCACAACTACTGATATCAGTAGTTCACAACTATTGAAGGCTAACACCAAGTCTTCAGTTGTTACAACGTCTGAAGATGAAATCTAGGTCTTCAGTAGTTTATAACTACTGAAGACTGACAATAAGTCTTCAGCCGTTTACAACATCTGAAGGACAAAACCAAGGCTTCAGTAGTTTCAACTACTGAAGACTAACACCAAGTCCTCAGATGTTACAACCACTGAAGGTTAAAACCACGTCATCAGTAGTTTCAACAACTGATAACTAACAACAAACCTTCAGTAGTTTTCTTTCAGCCTTTGCCATACCCTATAAATACCCAACCTTCAGAGCTTTTCATTCTCACTTGACCTAACTTTTCAAAAACCTCTGAAATTCCCATACACCATTAATGGCGGCCATGCAACTCAAACCTCGACACAACTGTGTCGCTCATCTCACCAAACCGCCATTCTGGGCCAAGTTTCATAATGCCGTCGATCTGATGACTGACTCACAATACCAGACGACATTCCTCCTTAACCCCACCATATACACCGACTCCTTGGCGGAGTTCTGGACGAATATCACCGTCCAAACCGGAGAGAATAACAGTGAGGGCTCTCTCCGGTCCTCCGTCAACAACCACCCAGTGGTTATTACTCCAGCTACTCTTCGAGAAACCCTAAAGCTGGAGGATGCCACCTACCCAACCTCCTACCCCAAAGGCGCCCTCGATCTATGCTTCACTGCCAATGACTATCAGGGCGACCTTTCAGCCACCACCTTGTTGAAGAAACACTTCCCAGATCCCCAACGACTGATCTTCCACATGGTGAATGTGTGTCTGGCTCCCAAAACTTCTTCATGGGACCAGATGTCAACAAGGTGGCAGCAGGTATTGTATTCTATCCTTGAGAAACAACCCCTAAACTTTACTGATATTATATTTTGGGAACTTAGGGATATGGCCACAAAACCCATTTCTAACCGTTGGATCTTGTATCCTCGGTTCATAATGGCCATCATCCAAAGCCAGCTTCAAGCTGAGGGACTTGTTGGAACTGGAGTCCCTGCCATGGCTGTTCTAGCCGAGGTATACTCCAGGCACAACACCGACCACACACTCAAAACAGGCTGGCCGGCTGCGAAAACCCACGCAGCAGGAACCCACAGCCTCCACCTCCAAATCCAAAGTCCCCACCAAGCCAAAAGCCAAAAAGCCCAAAAAGGCTACTCAGGGAAATGAGTCCCCTGAGGATGCCCCTGCAACACAAAGGCAGGATGTGGCTGCTGGTTCGATTCTCCCAGCAGCTACCATGACTCCACCCACCACAACCGCACAGGTTTCCTCTCAACAGGAGCCTGATGCAACCACAACTGGGGCACCTACACATCTGGGGTCTTTCTCACTTGAGGAGACTGCCATTGAAATGCACACTCCTCCCCATGTGCACTCTGCTTCTAGCCCATCTCCCACAGAAGCCGCCCCAAAAAGTCCAACCCTATGATTGCTAAAGTGTTGACCCACCTGAGCACTCCACCCTCTCCCCAGAAACCTATTACAACTAGGGAGACTCCAACCGAAGAGAGGGTGGATACAAGTGCTGGTGGGAGCCCCCAACACAGAGAATCACATGTCCAATCTCCTAGTGTGGCTAGGGAGATAGGACAATCTGGTGAGACTGCCACTTCCCCTGCATCAGCACATGAGCAGGGTGAAGCTGGTACAAGCAATAAGACCTCACCAGAGGCAACTGCCGATGATGGATCCAATCTGGAGGCTGGAAGTCCCCAGTACCAATACAAAGGGGCACATGCTACTACTGAGCCACACTCAGAGCATGTATATCCTGACACAGTCAAGAGGTCAGGTGATTCAGCTCCCACTGATGATGACCTGAGCTTCTTCTATGATGTAGTTACTCACAACACTATCTTAGAGGATGAGATAAGCAGACTCAAAGAGCTGCTTGCTCAAATGACTCAAGATAGAAGTCCATCTGCCACCACCAACCCACAGATGGCACCTTCACCCGAAGGTCTCATATACACTGAGCCACTCCCACAAACTCAGCCACCAGCCCCTGCTTCTGGCACTAGCTCTCAGGGTCAGAACCCCCCTGAGCAGCTAGATGCTATCCTCCAGAAATCCCTGCCTCTCATCACACCTATAATCACAGAAATTGTGATGAAAACCATTGATGAGAGGCTTCCCACTCATATCCAACCTCTGGTGGAGGTTGCTGTTGCTAAAGCCCTTGCTGAGAGTCAAACCCCAACCAATGCACCCAAAAAGGGGGAGACCTCAGTGCAAGGTAAGAGGAAGAGGGAGAGGAGGAGCTAGAGGTAGGTAGAAAGGAGGTGGTTGAGAGGGAGAAGGTTCAGGAGACCAAGGGGAAGGGGAGGGAGGAGGAGGAGAGAGCTGAAAAAGTGACTGGAATCCAAAAGGATTTCAGTGTCACTTATCAAAAGAGAGGAGAGGTGAGGGAGAGTGCTGATCCTTATCTAGCAGCCCTTGTCAAGGAGGCTGATGCTGAGCATAGCCGTTCAATGGACTCTGTCATTGAACAGCTGTTCAGGCAAGGCTTTGACAAGGACACTGGCCTGCTAGATCAAGAGATCAGGAATATGGAGAGAAGAGAGATTGAGTACCGATGGACTACTTATAGCCAAGAGGAAAGAAAGAAACTTGAGGCTATGAGTAGGTTCAGTTCGAAGTACCTGAGCAGACCAGTCCTTGATGTCAAGGCATGGACCAGGGACAGACTCTTGGCAATAACCACCAAGATCTGTTCGGCTGGTGATTTCACTAAGGGACTGGTCGCTAAGGCCCTCTCTGAAGCCGGTGCTGGGAACAGGACACTGCTAGTAAAACAGACCAAACCAGCCCTTATCTCTAGGTTACTAGTAGTGCCTGCCAACATTCCCACACCAACAACCCAACCACAACCCACTAAACCAACCCCTTCACCATCAAAACTCGCAGCCAATGATCCACCCTTGAAGAAGAAGAGAAGGGTGTTGAGGCTGCAAGAAGAAGAAAAAAAGGAGGATGAGGAGGATAGACTGCCTCTTTCAGCAGTCATTCCTCTACCAAAAGCCAAATCCCAAACCATCACTCCCACCTCACAGATGGACACTGTGAGGGTGAAGATAGAGGAAGAGGCACAGCAGCATCTTCATGATGCTGAAATGCTTAAGTCAATTGACCAAGCATATGCTGCCTCTACCTCTATCATGAATATGAAGAAAGAAGCTCTGAGACTCTTCACTCTCAAACAAACCTTCCAATATAACAAAGAGAGAGTGAGGACTTGGCCTGATCCTAGGGTGGCTCACAGGATCACAAAGAAAGATGTTCCTGTGAGGTACAAGAGCCTGATGAAGAGGATTGTAGATGAAGTAATCACTGTGGCTCTTGTAGTAACACCCTGGGAAATTGTGGATGAGTTCGAGAAAGCTTATAAATCTAAGATACTTCCTGAAATGATGTTGGAGAACAGGATGGTGAGGAAAGGCTTAGTTTATAAGAAGCTTGAGAACTTCCGCAAAGATGAGCTCAACTTGTTGCTAGAAGGCAGACACCCAGATGAATTTGCATATAAGCAAATCACAACAGTAGAGCTCAAAAATGGGAAACAGGTCAAGTATGTCTCAGAGATGTACGGCCGTGAAGGATTGTTCGATGGTGGGGCTGAGGGCATGACTAAAGAAGAACAAATGATCTTTGTCCGAGCCTACACCAGAGAATCCTACAGGCTAGTACATGGGAGGTAGGTTTCATGGATGGGATAACAGCTCTGTGTCCAATTCCCCAAAACAGAGCTCCCATCCATACTTAGCCAAACAAATACCAGAAACCTTCTCCCAGGCCAGCGCTTATCAGGGTCAACTTCTGATCTGATCCAGAAGGAAATAGACCAATCTTTATGCCACCAATAAGTGGGATAACAAATAATTAGAGGTTTTGGCTGCATTGGTTCAGGGGGAGTTTGTTGGACCAAAAGAACCAATGAGCCAAGATCAGGAAAACCTCTAAGTCCCACATGACATCACAACAACTGCTGAAGACCCTCATCAGCTGTTCTGACAAAGTCTGAAGAATCAACAGCTGAAGTTCAAAGAACTGAAGTACAACAGCTGAAGATCCCAAAGTACTGAAGACAAGTACTAAAGTCTAAAGTACTGATAAACACAAGTACTGAAGACTTCAAGTACTGAAGACAAGTGCTGAAGATCAAAGTCTGAAGAACTGAAGAACTGATGAACAACTGCTGATGCACAAAGTCTGAAGACAATGACTGAAGACAACAGCTGATGACAACTACTGAAGTCATCAGCTGATGAATCATCTGAAGACCAAAGTCTGAAGACCAAAGTGCTGAAGTTTCAGAGTTTGTCACAACAGCTGAAGAAGTCTTCTTCAGTTGTTGTGATGGTTTATTTTCCCTTCAGTAGTTTTGTTTTTTCATTTCAGTAGTTTGTACAACAGCTGAAGAGTTTGTTCTTCAGCTGTTATAGTTCAGTAGTTGTAAACGACTGAAGAGTTTGTTCTTCAGTCGTTGTAGCTTTTCAGTAGTTTCCTTTTCAGTACTTGTAATAGGTAGAACACTTAGGAAATTTTGTAAGAAGATGTCAGCTGTTGTGACATCTTCAGTAGTTGTGTTCTATCAGTAGTTAGTTAATTAATTGTTTAATGACAGTGGAATCTGACAACAGTATGGGTCATTTGCCTATAAAAGGGCAGTGACCTGAATGTATTCCACGCCAAAAACATGAAATAAACGAATATTATTCCTTCAAGGCAGAATTATTCTCTCTACAACTACTTTTGGTTTGCATGCAATATTCTTTATGTTCTTGCTTTAATTGCTAATATTCATGCTAAATCCGCTGCGAACACAATCTAATTGATCAAACTAGAGGCTGAGATCCTAACAAAACTTATAAACTAGATTTATATATACGTACTCCATCCAAAATAACCCCAATTGAACAACCACCATACACCTATACATAATCGCATATTTACTACTTAGAACACCTTGGAAAGAACCCTCATAACTGATTGAACACGCACCCATTTTAAGACCCCTGATAAATAAGCAAAATTGTAATTTTTCTCTATTTTCGATTGAAATTGAATTGGAAATCTCGAGCCGCGCAAGGAAGCGGGGATATAGCAAGTAAGCAGAAAGGTCCTCCCACTTCCCGTTCAGTTGCTGAAAGATAGAGAGAAGGCTTTCTAAATGAGATTGAGTTCCACGAATATGCAGGCTAGAAAGTCCTTTTCTTCCCCAATATTCCCCAAAAAGACTCAGTTATTTTTTCTTGGGATTTCGTTCCATATTTCATATAGATAGAAGTATTTTACTATTATTATATGTTAAATGAGACCAAAAAGACGAAATGGAAATAAGAATTCTAGATTTTTATAGAGGAGATAACGATGTGGAAAATAAGACAGGAGTTCTCTACAATGACACTGTAGACCAATGGAAGGGATGTAGCGCAGCTTGGTAGCGCGTTTGTTTTGGGTACAAAATGTCATGGGTTCAAATCCTGTCATCCCTACCTATTACTGCTCAAAGGAGCAGTAACGAGGGATTTTTTGAGATCAACTCACATTGGACATATCATATAGAATCTTTCATTCTTATGATACTATATAGTATGCATACAAGATGGATTAGGACCAATTCTTTTCTTTACAGTCTTATCTTTTATGATAAGAAAGCGCTCTCGGAAACCCCACAGTTGGTCATTCACAACATGACATCAATTTAAAACATCTACGTAAGTAAATATTGCAGCGGAAATTTCTTTAAATCAAATTTGTCATGACATAATTAAAAGAATTTCGTTAACATTGTCTTAAGTACATCAAACAAATTTTAAAAGGAGTATTTAACAATCTTCTGAATCAGAGATGCCAGTCTTCGGTTTGCAAGAAGCTTTTGATCCATGCTCCCATCCCTCTAAGCCTTATAGCTCATCTGTCAGACTAATATGCATACAAAAGTCAACTTCACTGAGTGAATTCTAGGTTTACTTTATTAAATAACTTTTTAGTAAGATATATTAGCTTTATCCTTCGAAAGTAATCATCACATAACCGAACATTAGTATACACAGATCATTGCTTTATCAATACTTTATCATTAAGACTCTCACTTAATTATTAACTATTACTCCTCTTTATCCGTCAATTCTCAATCACTATTGGTGCCTATGATAAACACAGGACTTTACCGACAAGCCACTTCAGGCCTTACTGTCGTACCCAAACAGACCATTATTGTCATGCCAATCCAGGCCTTACTGACCTGCCTGCTCGAGCCTTTACTCTTCTGACATGCCAATCCAGGCCTTACTGTCATGAGGGCACAACAAATGCAACCCTCCTCTGTCATTTGCTTGCAAGGATTTACTTTACCAAGGTACACGTTATGGGCCTAATAACATTTCTTTAAGTTTTACTTACATCTTTAGTTATACATATACTTTACATGATAAGAAATAAACTCTTAGTCTACACATTCACATTTCATCACTTGAATTGTGCACTTATTATACCCACTCAAAGAGAACTGTAACACTAATTTTTTTTTGAAAGTTATATATAAAAAAGTTTAGTTTTACAGTTCTCTTTAACACTAAACTATTAGGTAAAAAAAACTGTAACACTAAACTAATATTGATTTTCAAATTGTAGAAACATTCAGAAACATTTATTAGGTCAAATTTCATGTTGTATTCAATGTAATTCAATTGAGCATTTTAAATTATAACACCATGTATATTAATACAAAACATTAAAACACATTAAAAATAATTCAACACCATGTAGCATTATACCAACATTCTTTTGCATGTTTCAAAACTGTGTGTGAATATGATATCAACACTATTTTCCATCGAGTGTTAAAAACTTTTTAAAAACTATTATTTTTTCTTAAAAAGATTATAATATATTATAAACATTTTAAAGAGAAAAAAATGCTTAATTTTATGGTATAATTTCTTTTAAAAAATTAATAAAGTATATAAATGGGTTTTAAAATGGGTGAACTAAGTATTTAATTGAAAAAGTTAACAAAAGATAGTAAATTACCTCTTACCCCTTCTAACCATAATTATACTATAATTAATTATGAAACTATCATTTGTAAATCTCAACCATTAATTTAGTTTAATCAAAGGTCAAGATTGTTTAATACACATTTTATAAAATTCTCACTTTCTACATGATACTCCTTATATATATATATACATATACATATACATATACATATACATATACATATACATATACATATACATATACATATACATATACATATACATATACATATACATATACATGTACATATACATGTACATATACATGTACATATACATGTACATATACATGTACATATACATGTACATATACATGTACATATACATGTACATATACATGTACATATACATGTACATATACATGTACATATACATGTACATATACATGTACATATACATGTACATATACATGTACATATACATGTACATATACATGTACGTATACATGTACGTCTACATGTACGTCTACATGTACGTCTACATGTACGTCTACATGTACGTCTACATGTACGTCTACATGTACGTCTACATGTACGTCTACATGTACGTCTACATGTACGTCTACATGTACGTCTACATGTACGTCTACATGTACGTCTACATGTACGTCTACATGTACGTCTACATGTACGTCTACATGTACGTCTACATGTACGTCTACATGTACGCCTACATGTACGCCTACATGTACGCCTACATGTACGCCTACATGTACGCCTACATGTACGCCTACATGTACGCCTACATGTACGCCTACATGTACGCCTACATGTACGCCTACATGTACGCCTACATGTACGCCTACATGTACGCCTACATGTACGCCTACATGTACGCCTACATGTACGCCTACATGTACGCCTACATGTACGCCTACATGTACGCCTACATGTACGCCTACATGTACGCCTACATGTACGCCTACATGTACGCCTACATGTACGCCTACATGTACGCCTACATGTACGCCTACATGTACGCCTACATGTACGCCTACATGTACGCCTACATGTACGCCTACATGTACGCCTACATGTACGCCTACATGTACGCCTACATGTACGCCTACATGTACGCCTACATGTACGCCTACATGTACGCCTACATGTACGCCTACATGTACGCCTACATGTACGCCTACATGTACGCCTACATGTACGCCTACATGTACGCCTACATGTACGCCTACATGTACGCCTACATGTACGCCTACATGTACGCCTACATGTACGCCTACATGTACGTCTACATGTACGCCTACATGTACGCCTACATGTACGCCTACATGTACGTCTACATGTACGTCTACATGTACGTCTACATGTACGTCTACATGTACGTCTACATGTACGTCTACATGTACGTCTACATGTACGTCTACATGTACGTCTACATGTACGTCTACATGTACGTCTACATGTACGTCTACATGTACGTCTACATGTACGTCTACATGTACGTCTACATGTACGTCTACATGTACGTCTACATGTACGTCTACATGTACGTATACATGTATGTCTACATGTACGTCTACATGTACGTCTACATGTACGTATACATGTAGGTCTACATGTACGTATACATGTACGTCTACATGTACGTATACATGTACGTCTACATGTACGTATACATGTACCTCTACATGTACGTATACATGTACCTCTACATGTACGTATACATGTACCTCTACATGTACGTATACATGTACCTCTACATGTACGTATACATGTACCTATACATGTACATATACATGTACATATACATGTACATATACATGTACATATACATGTACATATACATGTACATATACATGTACATATACATGTACATATACATGTACATATACATGTCAATATACATGTACATATACATATGCATATACATGTACATATACATGTGCATATACATATACATATACATATACATATACATATGCATATACATATACATATACATATACATATACATATACATAACCATATACATGTACATATACATGTACATATACATATACATACATATACATATACATATACATATACATATACATATACATATACATATACATATACATATACATATACATATACATATACATATACATATACATATACATATACATGTACATATATGTACATGTACATGTACATGTACATGTACGTGTACGTGTACATGTACGTGTACATGTACATGTACGTGTACATGTACGTGTACATGTACCTGTGCGTATACATATACATATACATGTGCATGTTCATATACATATACATATACATATACATATACATATACATATACATTACATATACATGTACATATACATGTACATATACATGTACATATACATGTACATATACATGTACATATACATGTACATATACATGTACATATACATGTACATATACATGTACATATACATGTACATATACATGTACATATACATGTACATATACATGTACATATACATGTACATATACATGTACATATACATGTACATATACATGTACATATACATGTACATATACATGTACATATACATGTACATATACATGTACGTCAACATGTACGTCTACATGTACGTCTACATGTACGTCTACATGTACGTCTACATGTACGTCTACATGTACGTCTACATGTACGTCTACATGTACGTCTACATGTACGTCTACATGTACGTCTACATGTACGTCTACATGTACGTCTACATGTACGTCTACATGTACGTCTACATGTACGTCTACATGTACGTCTACATGTACGTCTACATGTACGTCTACATGTACGTCTACATGTACGTCTACATGTACGTCTACATGTACGTCTACATGTACGTCTACATGTACGTCTACATGTACGTCTACATGTACGTCTACATGTACGTCTACATGTACGTCTACATGTACGTCTACATGTACGTCTACATGTACGTCTACATGTACGTCTACATGTACGTCTACATGTACGTCTACATGTACGTCTACATGTACGTCTACTGTACGTCTACATGTACGTCTACATGTACGTCTACATGTACGTCTACATGTACGTCTACATGTACGTCTACATGTACGTCTACATGTACGTCTACATGTACGTCTACATGTACGTCTACATGTACGTCTACATGTACGTCTACATGTACGTCTACATGTACGTCTACATGTACGTCTACATGTACGTCTACATGTACGTCTACATGTACGTCTACATGTACGTCTACATGTACGTCTACATGTACGTCTACATGTACGTCTACATGTACGTCTACATGTACGTCTACATGTACGTCTACATGTACGTCTACATGTACGTCTACATGTACGTCTACATGTACGTCTACATGTACGTCTACATGTACGTCTACATGTACGTCTACATGTACGTCTACATGTACGTCTACATGTACGTCTACATGTACGTCTACATGTACGTCTACATGTACGTCTACATGTACGTCTACATGTACGTCTACATGTACGTCTACATGTACGTCTACATGTACGTCTACATGTACGTCTACATGTACGTCTACATGTACGTCTACATGTACGTCTACATGTACGTCTACATGTACGTCTACATGTACGTCTACATGTACGTATACATGTACGTCTACATGTACGTCTACATGTACGTCTACATGTACGTATACATGTACGTCTACATGTACGTCTACATGTACGTCTACATGTACGTATACATGTACGTCTACATGTACGTATACATGTACGTCTACATGTACGTATACATGTACGTCTACATGTACGTATACATGTATGTCTACATGTACGTATACATGTACGTCTACATGTACGTATACATGTACGTCTACATGTACGTATACATGTACCTCTACATGTACGTATACATGTACCTCTACATGTACGTATACATGTACCTCTACATGTACGTATACATGTACCTCTACATGTACGTATACATGTACCTCTACATGTACGTATACATGTACCTCTACATGTACATATACATGTACATATACATGTACATATACATGTACATATACATGTACATATACATGTACATATACATGTACATATACATGTACATATACATGTCAATATACATGTACATATACATATGCATATACATGTACATATACATGTGCATATACATATACATATACATATACATATGCATATACATATACATATACATATACATATACATATACATATACATAACCATATACATGTACATATACATGTACATATACATATACATATACATATACATATACATATACATATACATATACATATACATATACATATACATATACATATACATATACATGTACATATACATGTACATGTACATGTACATGTACATGTACGTGTACGTGTACATGTACGTGTACGTGTACGTGTACATGTACATGTACGTGCACATGTACATGTACGTGTACATGTACGTGTACATGTACATGTGCGTATACATATACATATACATGTGCATGTTCATATACATATACATATACATATACATATACCTATACATATACATATACATGTACCTATACATGTACATATACATGTACATATACATGTACATATACATGTACATATACATGTACATATACATGTACATATACATGTACATATACATGTACATATACATGTACATATACATGTACATATACATGTACATATACATGTACGTATACATGTACATATACATGTACGTATACATGTACATATACATGTACGTCAACATGTACGTCTACATGTACGTCTACATGTACGTCTACATGTACGTCTACATGTACGTCTACATGTACGTCTACATGTACGTCTACATGTACGTCTACATGTACGTCTACATGTACGTCTACATGTACGTCTACATGTACGTCTACATGTACGTCTACATGTACGTCTACATGTACGTCTACATGTACGTCTACATGTACGTCTACATGTACGTCTACATGTACGTCTACATGTACGTCTACATGTACGTCTACATGTACGTCTACATGTACGTCTACATGTACGTCTACATGTACGTCTACATGTACGTCTACATGTACGTCTACATGTACGTCTACATGTACGTCTACATGTACGTCTACATGTACGTCTACATGTACGTCTACATGTACGTCTACATGTACGTCTACATGTACGTCTACATGTACGTCTACATGTACGTCTACATGTACGTCTACATGTACGTCTACATGTACGTCTACATGTACGTCTACATGTACGTCTACATGTACGTCTACATGTACGTCTACATGTACGTCTACATGTACGTCTACATGTACGTCTACATGTACGTCTACATGTACGTCTACATGTACGTCTACATGTACGTCTACATGTACGTCTACATGTACGTCTACATGTACGTCTACATGTACGTCTACATGTACGTCTACATGTACGTCTACATGTACGTCTACATGTACGTCTACATGTACGTCTACATGTACGTCTACATGTACGTCTACATGTACGTCTACATGTACGTCTACATGTACGTCTACATGTACGTCTACATGTACGTCTACATGTACGTCTACATGTACGTCTACATGTACGTCTACATGTACGTCTACATGTACGTCTACATGTACGTCTACATGTACGTCTACATGTACGTCTACATGTACGTCTACATGTACGTCTACATGTACGTCTACATGTACGTCTACATGTACGTCTACATGCACGTCTACATGCACGTCTACATGCACGTCTACATGCACGTCTACATGTACGTCTACATGTACGTCTACATGTACGTATACATGTACGTCTACATGTACGTCTACATGTACGTCTACATGTACGTATACATGTACGTATACATGTACGTATACATGTACGTATACATGTACGTCTACATGTACGTATGCATGTACGTCTACATGTACGTATACATGTATGTCTACATGTACGTATACATGTACATCTACATGTACGTATACATGTACATCTACATGTACGTATACATGTACCTCTACATGTACGTATACATGTACCTCTACATGTACGTATACATGTACCTCTACATGTACGTATACATGTACCTCTACATGTACATCTACATGTACCTCTACATGTACATATACATGTACATATACATGTACATATACATGTACATATACATGTACATATACATGTACATATACATGTACATATACATGTACATATACATGTACATATACATGTACATATACATGTCAATATACATGTACATATACATATGCATATACATGTACATATACATGTGCATATACATATACATATACATATACATATGCATATACATATACATATACATATACATATACATATACATATACATATACATATACATAACATATACATGTACATATACATGTACATATACATATACATATACATATACATATACATATACATATACATATACATATACATATACATATACATATACATATACATATACATATACATATACATGTACATATACATGTACATGTACATGTACGTGTACATGTACGTGTACGTGTACGTGTACATGTACGTGTACGTGTACGTGTACATGTACATGTACGTGTACACATGTACATGTACGTGTACATGTACGTGTACATGTACATGTGCGTATACATATACATATACATGTGCATGTTCATATACATATACGTATACATATACGTATACATATACGTATACATATACGAATACATATATGTATACATATACGTATACATATACGTATACATATACGTATACATATACGTATACATATACGTATACATATACGTATACATATACGTATACATATACGTATACATATACGTATACATATACGAGTACATATACGTATACATATACGTGTACATATACGTATACCTATACGTATACATATACGTATACCTATACGTATACCTATACGTAAACATATACGTATACCTATACGTATACATATACGTATACATATACGTATACATATACGTATACATATACGTATACCTATACGTATACCTATACGTATACATATACGTATACATATACGTATACATATACGTATACATATACGTATACATATACGTATACATATACATCAACACCATTTACGTATACATATACGTATACATATACGTATACATATACATATACATATACGTATACATATACGTACACATATACGTCCACATATACGTATACATATACGTATACATATACGTGCACATATACGTATACATATACGTATACATATACGTATACATATACGTATACATATACGTATACATATACGTATACATATACGTATACATATACGTACACATATACGTTTACATATACGTACACATATACGTTTACATATACGTACGCATATACGTACGCATATACGTACGCATATACGTACGCATATACGTACGCATATACGTACGCATATACGTACGCATATACGTACGCATATACGTACGCATATACGTACGCATATACGTACGCATATACGTACGCATATACGTACGCATATACGTACGCATATACGTACGCATATACGTACGCATATACGTACGCATATACGTACGCATATACGTACGCATATACGTACGCATATACGTACGCATATACGTACGCATATACGTACGCATATACGTACGCATATACGTACGCATATACGTACGCATATACGTACGCATATACGTACACATATACGTACACATATACGTACACATATACGTACACATATACGTACACATATACGTACACATATACGTACACATATACGTACACATATACGTATACATATACGTATACATATACGTATACATATACGTATACATATACGTATACATATACGTATACATATACGTATACATATACGTATACATATACATATACATATACATATACATATACATATTGTAACAACCCCTCCTCGACCCTTACAAAAGATGTGGAAATTTTTCTATGTCATACGCATGAACAATGCTCATGAGCCTGAACAGTGCTTATGTGCCTGAACAGTGCTCATGTGTCTAGGAGTTTGCTGGAAAATGGCTAAGTGTTGTGCTCATGTACCTGAACAGTGCTCATGTGTCTAGGAGTTTGCTGGAAAATGGCTAAGTGTTGTGCTCATGTGCCTAAACAGTTGTCATATGCCCAAACAGTGGTCATGTGCCCAAACAGTGCTCATGTGCCAGAACAGTGCTCATGTGTCTAGGAGTTAGCTGGAAAATGGCTGTGTTGTGCTCATGTGTCTAAACAGTTATCATACGCCTAAACAGTGATTATGCGCCTAGATTTTTTTTATTTTATTTTATATTTTTTTGTATATTTTCACATATATTTAACTTTTGATCAGTTTTTCCATGATTGTAATACATCCGACATTGGTATCTAACCATGTACGGACTCGTTTTTGTATAAGATACTATCATTCGAATGAATTATTAGAAACAAATAAAGTGTCCTAACACTTAAATAAAATTCAGATAAATATACCCATCCACATCCGTATAGAACAAACTCGATAACAATAATAATAATAATAATAATAATAATAATAATAATAATAATAATAATAATAATAATAATAATAATAATAATAATAAAATACCAATACAACAAATAAAATAAATAAATTATATTAGTTGCATGGCCATCCAAACCCACCAACCCACTGGGTTCTGTGAAACCCCAAAAACCACTGCCACACTCAAACATTTCCCTTTTTCCTATACATACAAACCGTTGATTTTTTTTATTTCTCCATATCTCTTTCCCTATTTCTCTCTACTCCCTCTCTTTTCTTCCTCTCGACTGAAAACACCAACACACACTCTTCATCTTTTTCTCAATCTTCTAGCAACAACTATCGAAGGAAACAAGGCTCTTAGCTGAGGTTCGAAGGGTTTTGTTAGTTCTAGCCTCCTAAATTCCTCACACGTAAGTAATATTATTTTTACTAGTTAAACTTTAATAACAATTCATCCTTATCATGCTAAAAGCACCCTCCTCACTGATCCAACAGAAAGATCCTTGCTCGAATCTCATCCTCTTTGGAACTCCCACTTCATACGAGGTACCACTCTCAAAAACCCATGAGCTTAAGGTTGATATACAAGGATTCTACCTTGTATACCTTCATATAATGTGTTGAAACAAAACCCAGCCGTATGTTTTTATGATTAAACCTTTTAATCCATTTAAAATAATAAAACAAACACCCAAACACATATATATATTTACTGGAATTAAGGCTATGAATGATATTGTAGTGATTTGGAATGTAAACATAATAGTCACACCAATGTAAATAGTGTTAAACACCTAAATATTGGTCATAATATGGGGAAACCGTGACTTAAGGACATATTTCAGTAAATTAGAGCTTAGAATACTTCGAAAGTAAACTTGGAAAGTTTAGTAAGGTATGCTAAAGCTAGTATACGCTAGTTGGATGACCCGAAAAAAGGAAATAACCAAGGAAACGGGCCAAAACATGAACAACTTAGACTCTAAGAATTTTCAAGCCTTAGAATAATTATTTTAGGAATAGGAACAGAATTTGGTGAATTTTTGGGTTAATATGTAATTTTTATGAATTAATCAACAAAAGTAGAATTACTCGATAACTAGAAATTGTGTTTTAAACATCACCTTGTAGAATCTGAGATTTTTAGCTTCTAATAGACTCAAATAGGCTATGAAAATCTTAAAAATATAATAGGGGTCAAAAATGGTAAAAAGACAAACTTTGAGGTAGAAAATGTTAATTTTCAAACTTGAGGGGCCAAAAGTGTAAATTATGCGCTTTTGCAGAATTTCAGCAACCTTATGACCAGAAACTAATATTAGGCTCATTCATATGATAATAAACTTATAAAAACCATGTAACTGGATGAAAAACACACCAAAACCCTAACTTTCCTAAAAGGGAAACTTTTGACGCAAAACCTCTAAGAAACAAAGTCACGCACATCCTCACTATAAAATGACACTATACTATGTTAGGAATCTATGGCTTATTACTTGAATTATGATTATAGGGTGCAAGGACTTGAAACTATCTGTTTGTGCATCCTGTCTAATATCAAGGTGAGTTCTCATGTCCCCTTTTTTTACTTACTGTTTTTGGGGATGAAGCATGCTCTATTTTAATTGAAACTATTATCTGTGATACAAATTATGTTGTGGATTTTCTTTTTATGATGCCTGCTGATACATGAATCATAATCATTAATTCTATCGTGAACCGCTTGCTTTGTATGGATAGATCTATTTGGGGAATCCCCCACACACAGTGGCTCCCGTTACAGGGAGGTACCCCACTGAGATCCTACGGGGTCGTATGTGGCATGTGAACAAGTTATAAAGGATACAAAGGCGGACCATCCGGCAGGTGGGTCTACTGCTATGAGGCTCAGTTCTCCCCTTTGGGGTTAACCGGTTCAACACAACTTTAGAAGAGGCAAGCCGGGGCTGAGTGCAGGGTTGATTGTGACCCACAACAACTTAATAGATACACAAACTATAAACTTGTGGGCTTTATGAGTCCTTTTAAATTTTATTTCTGAAACTAAAACCACTTGAACTCACCAACTTTTTAGTTGACACACAATTCTTTTTGAGCATGTTTCAGGTAACATTTGATGGAAGCCTAGCTTGTTTTAGAAGATGCTTGGACGACCTAGTACCCTGACCTCATGGCATTATAAGCTCTGCTTAGAACATTTGAATAATTTGTAATGAATGATATTTTAATTTTGTACTTTTGACATGAAACTATGGATGTAACCGGGCTAAGCCATTTAGTCCCGAATTCATTTTAGTATTATAATGCCATGTGATTTTCTCTACTTGTGTGCTCTTATGATGGTCTGTTTCCGCTGCCACATTGTTTCTAGTCTGTGACGTCCCACCCTCCTTGGGCCCGTGGTGTGACAGATTGGTATCAGAGCCACAGGTTGTAGAGAAATCGGGAATACCTTCGTAGACCCTAGGCTACAACCCTGAGACTGTAGGACTGTCCTTGCTTGGGTAAGTGTTGGGGTAAGCGGGTTGGATAAATTGATGATTACACTTGATCAACGTAATCTTGAATTTATCGGACGCGTAAATTCCAGCACAAGGCCTAAGTGTGACCTTTGGATTAGATTGACCTGAGGAATACTTTTAACATAGTCAAGGTTAAATTTTAATTGAACTTCTTTGAGATACTACTGCTTACTGATGCAATTACTGATATGTACTAACTCTATGAGAAACAACTGCCATCACTACTATTACTAGTACTATTACTATGATCATGAGCTATGAGAAACAAAATTACTCATGACTATCTTTACAGGATAACCATATCATGGCTGAAAGAGGTAAGGCACCCGCACATCCAGTTGATGAGACTGCTCCTGTTGGGACACTGAGGAGGAAGCCACAAACCGAGTACGAGGCATACTTGCAGAGGTGCGGACACCCAGGGTGGCTATCCGCGACTTCCGACGACACTGAGCCATCCGAGGAGTCATCACCCACATCACCTGCTAGGAGCCGAACGCGCTCCAACTCGCCACATGTAGTAGCTCCCACTCTCTCACCTATTCCACCCATTAGGAACGGGGGTACCGGTGTAGTTACTCAGCCTAGGAAGAGTACTAGGCCAGGTCCTTCTGTTTCATTTAGGATGCCTCCTCCTCCACCTCCTCATGATAGGACCCCGACACCAGCACCCTCTATGCTCGCACCACCTAGACGTCCACCTTATGATGAGTACTGGATGCCATCTAGGCATAGCATGCATGATGGCCCTAGCATGTTCGCTGGGACCAACACTCCCAGTCTAGCCGGCGGGCTAGTGACTTTGGCCCATCAGACCCTACCATGAGTGAGATACTGAGGACTATCCAGCATCATGAGCTGACCTTACAGCACGCCACGCGGACCTCCCAATCTGCCCAATTCCAAGCAATGATGGCAACTCACAACGTCCAGCGCCTGGAGCAAGAGCAGAAGAAGAAAAGCTCGGGATGGTTCGGCTGGTTGAAGAAGAAATGGCAGGGGTGATGTAGCTGGTGTTTAGGATGCATGGCAGTAGGCTGCCAAAACTGTCTAATAATAATAATAATAATAATAATAATAATAATAATAATAATAATAATAATAATAATAATAATAATAATAATAATAATAATAATAATAATAATAATAATAATAATAATAATAATAAAATACCAATACAACAAATAAAATAAATAAATTATATTAGTTGCATGGCCATCCAAACCCACCAACCCACTGGGTTCTGTGAAACCCCAAAAACCACTGCCACACTCAAACATTTCCCTTTTTCCTATACATACAAACCGTTGATTTTTTTTATTTCTCCATATCTCTTTCCCTATTTCTCTCTACTCCCTCTCTTTTCTTCCTCTCGACTGAAAACACCAACACACACTCTTCATCTTTTTCTCAATCTTCTAGCAACAACTATCGAAGGAAACAAGGCTCTTAGCTGAGGTTCGAAGGGTTTTGTTAGTTCTAGCCTCCTAAATTCCTCACACGTAAGTAATATTATTTTTACTAGTTAAACTTTAATAACAATTCATCCTTATCATGCTAAAAGCACCCTCCTCACTGATCCAACAGAAAGATCCTTGCTCGAATCTCATCCTCTTTGGAACTCCCACTTCATACGAGGTACCACTCTCAAAAACCCACGAGCTTAAGGTTCATATACAAGGATTCTACCTTGTATACCTTCATATAATGTGTTGAAACAAAACCCAGCCGTATGTTTTTATGATTAAACCTTTTTAATCCATTTAAAATAATAAAACAAACACCCAAACACATATATATATTTACTGGAATTAAGGCTATGAATGATATTGTAGTGATTTGGAATGTAAACATAATAGTCACACCAATGTAAATAGTGTTAAACACCTAAATATTGGTCATAATATGGGGAAACCGAGACTTAAGGACATATTTCAGTAAATTAGAGCTTAGAATACTTCGAAAGTAAACTTGGAAAGTTTAGTAAGGTATGCTAAAGCTAGTATACGCTAGTTGGATGACCCGAAAAAAGGAAATAACCAAGGAAACGGGCCAAAACATGAACAACTTAGACTCTAAGAATTTTCAAGCCTTAGAATAATTATTTTAGGAATAGGAACCGAATTTGGTGAATTTTTGGGTTAATATGTAATTTTTATGAATTAATCAACAAAAGTAGAATTACTCGATAACTAGAAATTGTGTTTTAAACATCACCTTGTAGAATCTGAGATTTTTAGCTTCTAATAGACTCAAATAGGCTATGAAAATCTTAAAAATATAATAGGGGTCAAAAATGGTAAAAAGACAAACTTTGAGGTAGAAAATGTTAATTTTCAAACTTGAGGGGCCAAAAGTGTAAATTATGCGCTTTTGCAGAATTTCAGCAACCTTATGACCAGAAACTAATATTAGGCTCATTCATATGATAATAAACTTATAAAAACCATGTAACTGGATGAAAAACACACCAAAACCCTAACTTTCCTAAAAGGGAAACTTTTGACGCAAAACCTCTAAGAAACAAAGTCACGCACATCCTCACTATAAAATGACACTATACTATGTTAGGAATCTATGGCTTATTACTTGAATTATGATTATAGGGTGCAAGGACTTGAAACTATCTGTTTGTGCATCCTGTCTAATATCAAGGTGAGTTCTCATGTCCCCTTTTTTTACTTACTGTTTTTGGGGATGAAGCATGCTCTATTTTAATTGAAACTATTATCTGTGATACAAATTATGTTGTGGATTTTCTTTTTATGATGCCTGCTGATACATGAATCATAATCATTAATTCTATCGTGAACCGCTTGCTTTGTATGGATAGATCTATTTGGGGAATCCCCCACACACAGTGGCTCCCGTTACAGGGAGGTACCCCACTGAGATCCTACGGGGTCGTATGTGGCATGTGAACAAGTTATAAAGGATACAAAGGCGGACCATCCGGCAGGTGGGTCTACTGCTATGAGGCTCAGTTCTCCCCTTTGGGGTTAACCGGTTCAACATAACTTTAGAAGAGGCAAGCCGGGGCTGAGTGCAGGGTTGATTGTGACCCACAACAACTTAATAGATACACAAACTATAAACTTGTGGGCTTTATGAGTCCTTTTAAATTTTATTTCTGAAACTAAAACCACTTGAACTCACCAACTTTTTAGTTGACACACAATTCTTTTTGAGCATGTTTCAGGTAACATTTGATGGAAGCCTAGCTTGTTTTGGAAGATGCTTGGACGACCTAGTACCCTGACCTCATGGCATTATAAGCTCTGCTTAGAACATTTGAATAATTTGTAATGAATGATATTTTAATTTTGTACTTTTGACATGAAACTATGGATGTAACCGGGCTAAGCCATTTAGTCCCGAATTCATTTTAGTATTATAATGCCATGTGATTTTCTCTACTTGTGTGCTCTTATGATGGTCTGTTTCCGCTGCCACATTGTTTCTAGTCTGTGACGTCCCACCCTCCTTGGGCCCGTGGTGTGACAGATTGGTATCAGAGCCACAGGTTGTAGAGAAATCGGGAATACCTTCGTAGACCCTAGGCTACAACCCTGAGACTGTAGGACTGTCCTTGCTTGGGTAAGTGTTGGGGTAAGCGGGTTGGATAAATTGATGATTACACTTGATCAACGTAATCTTGAATTTATCGGACGCGTAAATTCCAGCACAAGGCCTAAGTGTGACCTTTGGATTAGATTGACCTGAGGAATACTTTTAACATAGTCAAGGTTAAATTTTAATTGAACTTCTTTGAGATACTACTGCTTACTGATGCAATTACTGATATGTACTAACTCTATGAGAAACAACTGCCATCACTACTATTACTAGTACTATTACTATGATCATGAGCTATGAGAAACAAAATTACTCATGACTATCTTTACAGGATAACCATATCATGGCTGAAAGAGGTAAGGCACCCGCACATCCAGTTGATGAGACTGCTCCTGTTGGGACACTGAGGAGGAAGCCACAAACCGAGTACGAGGCATACTTGCAGAGGTGCGGACACCCAGGGTGGCTATCCGCGACTTCCGACGACACTGAGCCATCCGAGGAGTCATCACCCACATCACCTGCTAGGAGCCGAACGCGCTCCAACTCGCCACATGTAGTAGCTCCCACTCTCTCACCTATTCCACCCATTAGGAACGGGGGTACCGGTGTAGTTACTCAGCCTAGGAAGAGTACTAGGCCAGGTCCTTCTGTTTCATTTAGGATGCCTCCTCCTCCACCTCCTCATGATAGGACCCCGACACCAGCACCCTCTATGCTCGCACCACCTAGACGTCCACCTTATGATGAGTACTGGATGCTATCTAGGCATAGCATGCATGATGGCCCTAGCATGTTCGCTGGGACCAACACTCCCAGTCTAGCCGGCGGGCTAGTGACTTTGGCCCATCAGACCCTACCATGAGTGAGATACTGAGGACTATCCAGCATCATGAGCTGACCTTACAGCACGCCACGCGGACCTCCCAATCTGCCCAATTCCAAGCAATGATGGCAACTCACAACGTCCAGCGCCTGGAGCAAGAGCAGAAGAAGAAAAGCTCGGGATGGTTCGGCTGGTTGAAGAAGAAATGGCAGGGGTGATGTAGCTGGTGTTTAGGATGCATGGCAGTAGGCTGCCAAAACTGTCTAAGAAACAATCTATCTATCTATTTAAGAAACTATTTCTATTTACGGGGGTGATGGAACCTTCCAATTTGTGAAACAATGACGCTATCTATTATGTATGATTGACTTATTTTTGAGATTATCTATGAAACAATTGATTGATGACACCAACTTTTGCAGGGCAATGCTATTTAAACATATGAGAATCCTTGTGATGTGTGATTGATATTTCTTTATTGATAATTATCATTGTATGCTTTGAACGAAACATAAGTGCTTGATTGAAGTGTGTAGTAGGAACTATGAGATACAATGTGATGCTAGAAACAAAAACTTATGAGATACTAAACAAACTTATCTATAATACTATCAGAATGCCGCCACGACGAGGAATTTGTACGGGAAGGAGAGGTGCTACCCGAGGTAGGAACCAACCACCTACTCCACCAGGAACACCACCTGGGGGAAACGCCCACCAGGAGAATGATGAGAGAATCGCCAACCTGGTGGCACAGCAGATCGCCAATGCAATCCCGACGATCATCGCCCAGATCAATGCCGATCGGGGAAATACCAATGAGACTAACGGAACCAATAACGATGAAGGCAACCGTGAGGAAGCCGAAGCTATCAGAATTGGGTGCTCTTACAAAACCTTCATGGCCTGCAAGCCAAAGGACTTCTATGGCACCGAGGGTGCAATTGAAACATACAGGTGGTTGGATGAAATCGAAGCTGTGCTGGATATAAGTGAATGTAAACTGGAACACATGGTGAGATTTGCCTCTTAATCTCTCAAGGGACCAGCACTTGAATGGTGGAAAACCATCATTCAGCCTCGAGGTTGAAATGCTGTTGGTAGGATGAACTGGTCTGAATTTAGGGAGCTAATCACCGGCAAGTACTGCCTAATCAACCAGCTGGAGAGACTAGAGGCCGAATTTCTGAATCTGGAGATGAAAGGCCCAAACTACACTGAGTACATCAACCGATTCCTTGCGTTGTCCCGACTGGTACCACACTTAGTGATGCCAGAATCCAAGGGCGTAGCCCGTTTCATTTGGGGGTTACACCCAAGGGTGAGGGGCATGGTCAGGTCTTCCAGGCATACTACTCTACAGGCTGCGGTCGACGTTACCAGTAGTCTGACTGATGACTTAGTGAGAGCTGGGTGGATTGAGCTCGAGGAGACCGAGGATAAGAAGAAGGCGGTGGAAGAAATGAGGAAGTGGTTTGATACCAAGAAGGTGGCCGGCAGCAGTAGTGGTTCAAGCAAGAGGCCTAGAGGAGAACCAAGGCGAAACGACAATGGTAGGAAGGCTAGGAGGTTGTACCTGGGCACAAGCCCCTTCTGCGATAAATGCAAGGTTCATCACCAGGGGGAGTGCAATCCCATGCCGTGTTTTCGGTGCAAACAATATGGTCACCTGATTAAGGATTGCACCTTTAAGCCTAGAAAGCAATGCTATGAGTGCGGAGACCCAGGGTATATGAGGAACAAATGCCCCAAGCTAGCAAAGGACAAGGACACTCGACCCAACAAGCCCACGGGAAGAGCGTTTGTGATGGATCCAAATGGTGCCCGTAAAGAACCCGACGTGGTGAACGATACGTTTCTTGTAAATAACCACCCTGCTACTGTGCTATTTGATACTGGAGCAACCGCCAGTTTCGTTTCCACTACTTTTAGGTCTTTGATTAATTTGACTGCTTGCATTTTGACCGAAACATACACCGTAGAACTAGCTGACGGTAATATAATAGAAACTAACGAAATCATCAAAGATTGCAAGTTGATACTAGAGGGTAATTCCTTTGATATAGATTTGATGTCTATTAAGTTAGGAGGTTTTGATGTAGTTGTAGGAATGGATTGGCTGGCTAAAAATAGGGCTGAAATTATCTGTGATGAGCGTTTGCTCAAGATACCCATAGCCAGCGGGGAGATGTTAGTAGTCCATGGGGAAAGGAGTCACCCACTATGTCCTATGATATCCCACCTGAAGGCTACCCAAAGCCTTAAGAAAGGACACTAAACCTTTATATTATATGTGATGAAGGCCAGAGAGGAAAAGAAGATTGAAGACATACCTGTGGTGTCTGAATACTTGGAAGTATTTCCAGAAGACTTACCAGGACTTCCTCCAGCCTGACAAGTCGAATTCCAGATTGACCTATTACCTGGCGCCGCACCGGTGGCCAAAGCTCCTTACCGAGTCGCTCCGCTCGAAATGAAGGAGCTGATGTTGCAAATCCAAGAGTTGCTTGACAAAGGGTTCATACGACCCAGTGTCTCGCCTTGGGGTGCGCCGGTACTATTTGTCAAAAAGAAGGACGGAACACTACGAATGTGTATCGACTATAGGGAGCTGAACAAGCTTACCGTAAAGAACCGGTACCCTCTTCCTAGAATTGACGACCTATTCGATCAATTGCAGGGAGCAAGTTACTTCTTGAAAATAGACCTGTGATCGGGGTATCACCAACTAAAGATAAAGGAAGAGGACGTTCCGAAAACAGCTTTCAGAACCCGATATGGGCACTATGAATACCTAGTCATGCCTTTTGGGCTGACTAATGCACCCGCAACATTCATGGATCTCATGAACCGTGTGTGCCGCCCGTACTTGGACAAGTTCGTGATCGTCTTTATTGACGACATTTTGATCTACTCTCGGAGTAAAGAAGAGCACGAGAAACATCTCTGATTAATCCTTGAACTACTCAAGAACGAGCAATTATATGCAAAATATTCCAAATGCGAGTTTTGGATGCGTGAAATTCAATTTCTCGGTCACGTAGTGAACAAGGATGGAATCCAGGTGGATCCATCAAAGATAGAGGCTATTAAGAACTGGAAAGTCCCCGAAACTCCTACCGAGATTAGGCAATTTCTTGGTTTGGCTGGCTACTATAGGAGGTTTATCAAGGATTTCTCTCGAACAGTGCAGCCTCTAACCACGTTAACCAAGAAGGTTGTGACCTATGAATGGGGACAGGAACAAGATGAAGCCTTTAATCTACTAAAAGAGAAACTATGTAGCGCGCCTATCCTTACCCTACCCGAGGGAACCGATGACTTCGTAGTCTATTGTGACGCCTCGCGTCAAGGGTTTGGCTGCGTGTTAATGCAGCGGGAGAAGGTGATCGCGTATGCATCCAGATTGTTGACCGAGCACGAAAGGAATTATACGACACATGATTTGGAACTGGGTGCCGTGGTGTTTGCACTCAAAATATGGAGACACTACCTTTATGGTACTAAGTGTGTCATCTATACTGATCATAAAAGCCTGCAGCATATCCTCAACCCGAAAATGTTGAACATGCACCAAAGAAGATGGGTAGAGTTACTAAACGACTACGAATGTGAGATCCGCTACCATCCTGGCAAGGCAAATGTGGTAGCTGATGCCTTGAGTAGAAAGGAACGGGAGAAACCTCTTCGCGTTCGTGCTCTAAGGATGAGCGTATACATTAGCCTCGTTGCTAGGATCAAGGAAGCACAAAGGCAAGCCTTCAATGAGAATAACCTGACGGGTGAGATGTTAACAGGGATGGAAAAGCGTTTGGAAATGGACAATGATGGGCTATACAAATGCGAAGGAAGGACGTGGATACCTAATCATGGCGGGGTTAGGACTATAATCCTAGACGAAGCTCACAAGTCTAGATATTCGATTCACTCGGGGAGTGATAAGATGTATCAGGACTTAAAGGCACTCTTCTGGTGGCCTGGATTAAAGAAATCTATCGCCACCTATGTGAGCAAATGTTTAACCTGCGCAATGGTAAAGGCTGAAAACTGGAAACCATCAGGAACTTTACAGCAGCCCGAAATCCCGGAATGGAAATGGGATAACATTACCATGGATTTTGTCACAAAACTACCTAGAACGTCTCGCGGTCACGATACTATTTGGGTAGTTGTGGACAGGCTTACCAAATCAACCCATTTCTTACCGATTCGAGAGGACTATGAGATGTCAAAGTTAGCCCGAATATACATTGACGAAATAGTGACTCGGCATGGAGTGCCTCTCTCGATTATCTCTGATCGTGATAGTCGTTTCACGTCGCGATTCTGGAGATCTCTCCAACAAGCTTTAAGGACTCGTCTTGACATAAGCAGGACATATCACCCTCAAACCGACGGGCAGAGTGAAAGAACTATTCAGACCTTGGAAGACATGCTGAGAGCGTGCGTGATCGACTTTGGTGGAAGCTGGGATCGCCACCTTCCACTAGTGGAATTCTCCTATAATAATAGTTACCACGCTAGCATAAAAGCTGCCCCGTATGAAGCCTTGTACGGCAAGAAATGTCGGTCGCCATTGAGTTGGAATGAGATAGGTGATAGCCAAGTGATGGGACCTGATATTGTGATGGAGACCACTGAGAAAATAGCAAAGATTAAGGAACGACTGAAAACAGCCAGAGACCGTCAAAAGAAGTATGCGGACAGGAGATGAAAACCTCTTGAATTTCAAGTAGGTGATAAAGTAATGTTGAAGGTCACGCCATGGAAAGGAGCTGTGAGATTTGGCAAGAAGGGCAAGCTAAGCCCAAGGTATATTGTACCATTTAACATACTGGCAAGAGTTGGTCCGATAGCATACCAGCTCAGACTTCCTGAGGAGCTGAGCTACATACATAACACTTTCCATGTGTCGAATTTGAAGAAGTGTCTGGTTGACAAAGCCCTGGAGTTGCCATTGAAAGAAGCAAGAATAAACGACAAATTGAACTTTGTTGAGGAACCCATAGAGATTACTGACCGATTGGTTCAGAGATTTAGGCGAAGTCGCATACCCAAGGTGAAGGTACGATGGAACTCAAAACGAGGACCTGAGTTTACATGGGAGCGGGAAGATGAGATGAGAAGCCAATATCCATACCTCTTCAAAACCAACCGTTCAGAGACTCAACAGAAACAAAAATTTCAGAACGAAATTCTCTAAACGGTGGGAGAATGTAACAACCCCTCCTCGACCCTTACAAAAGATGTGGAAATTTTTCTAAGTCATACGCATGAACAGTGCTCAAGAGCCTGAACAGTGCTCATGTGCCTGAACAGTGCTCATGTGTCTAGGAGTTTGCTGGAAAATGGCTAAGTGTTGTGATCATGTGCTTGAACAGTGCTCATGTGTCTAGGAGTTTGCTGGAAAATGGCTAAGTGTTGTGCTCATGTGCCTAAACAGTTTTCATACGCCCAAACAGTGGTCATGTGCCCAAACAGTGCTCATGTGCCTGAACAGTGCTCATGTGTCTAGGAGTTTGCTGGAAAATGGCTAAGTGTTGTGCTCATGTGTCTAAACAGTTGTCATACGCCCAAACAGTGGTTATGCGCCTAGTTTTTTTATTTTATTTTATTTTTTTGTATATTTTCACATATCTTTTGATCAGTTTTTCCATGATTGTAATACATCCGACATTGGTATCTAACCATGTACGGACTCGTTTTTGTATAAGAAACTATCATTCGAATGAATTATTAGAAACAAATAAAATGTCCTAACACTTAAATAAAATTCAGATAAATATACCCATCCACATCCGTATAGAACAAACTCGATAACAATAATAATAATAATAATAATAATAATAATAATAATAATAATAATAATAATAATAATAATAATAATAATAATAATAATAATAAAATACCAATACAACAAATAAAATAAATAAATTATATTAGTTGCATGGCCGTCCAAACCCACCAACCCACTGGGTTCTGTGAAACCCCAAAAACCACTGCCACACTCAAACATTTCCCTTTTTCCTATACATACAAACCGTTGATTTTTTTTATTTCTCCATATCTCTTTCCCTATTTCTCTCTACTCCCTCTCTTTTCTTCCTCTCGATTGAAAACACCAACACACACTCTTCATCTTTTTCTCAATCTTCTAGCAACAACTATCGAAGGAAACAAGGCTCTCAGCTGAGGTTCGAAGGGTTTTGTTAGTTCTAGCCTCCTAAATTCCTCACACGTAAGTAATATTATTTTTACTAGTTAAACTTTAATAACAACTCATCCTTATCATGCTAAAAGCACCCTCCTCACTGATCCAACAGAAAGATCCTTGCTCGAATCTCATCCTCTTTGGAACTCCCACTTCATACGAGGTACCACTCTCAAAAACCCACGAGCTGAAGGTTGATATACAAGGATTCTACCTTGTATACCTTCATATAATATGTTGAAACAAAACCCAGCCGTATGTTTTTATGATTAAACCTTTTTAATCCGTTTAAAACAATGAAACAAACACCCATACACATATATATATATTTACTGGAATTAAGGCTATGAATGATATAGTAGTGATTTGGAATGTAAACATAATAGTCACACCAATGTAAATAGTGTTAAACACCTGAATATTGGTCATAATATGGGGAAACCGAGACTTATGTAGGATTCTATGTGCCCAAGACACTTAGAATATTGATGTGGTTAGTACGTTATGATCCAAGTCGGGTTATACCCAATAACAAGCTTAGCAAACACCAATTAATATTTAATTGATGATATGATCATGCAATTAAATATTTACACCAATTTAGAAAATGGGTTTTCTAAATAAGTTGCATATGAGATGTAACAACTTATTAGGATATTCTGTTCAATGATATTATTTGTAATGTTATTTAAGTAAGTTAGATAATATCACAAATTAATAAAAGGGAGTGTATGGACAATACAATTAAAAGGTTAATTGTATTTCTAAGGATAAGACTAGTTAACATTTTAATGTGTGAGATTTTAGGAGGGAAGCCAATTTTAAAATCCCTTGGCCGTCCCCCCTTTGCATATTATTGGACCAATTTTTGCCTAGAAAAGAGACACATTAACTAGTCTTGTCCATCCTCTCTCACACACACAATCTCATTTTTGCATGCAAGAACCAAAAATCCTTCTTCTCTCCCTCTCTTGTTACGGAACAAGGCAGCAGCATTGAAGCTCTTGGAGAACGATTTTGGTGTTCATTTTGGTGATGTTCTTCCTAACAAGAAGGTGTCTTGCAAGGAGCTTGGGGGTAAACACACTTGAGGGCTTCTTCCTTGGAGTCTTGGCTTAGATTTGAGCATCCAAACCTTCATTCCTTGGTCGATTTTGCTGCTAGAAGAAGGTAGAAATCACAGCTCATTGAAGCTGTGATTTTATGTAGTTTTACATATGCTAATAGCTTGTTCATTCACATATTAAAGATCCTATTTGTTTGGGTTTGTTTTTCCATCTTAAATGATCATAAAGAACATGAAAATTTCAGATTATAAACATGTTATAAATCTCTATTTCCGCTGCGTTTTTCAGAAAGTTTAAAAGGTTAAACTCGTTTTGTGTTCTTGCAAACCCTTCAATGGCATCTAGAGCCGGTTATGTGGATGACTTGCTTGTTTTGTCCTTTAAAATTGGTTTTAAAGGATGATTATAAACTAGTTATAGGCTGTTCTTGGGCTGTTATAGTTTGTTTGAATGATTCCCCAAACTTTCAAGGTCATATCACACATGCTAGTGATTAGACCTTGAAAGAAACATATTATGAAATGTTGATTGTTTGGACAATGTTTAAAACCCAAAATTTCAGTTTATGTTGGCTGAAATTTGGTGGTTTTAAGTGGGGTTTCATTATATGAATGGATGATATGATCATTAGTTGTTAAAGTGCATAACCTAGCTTTTGGCCTTGTGGTGTTTGGATGATTCAAATGGTTGTTTTATTCATTCAATTGGGTTGTAATATTTGTGTTTATTCAATTGGGTTGTAATTATTTATTCATTTGGTTATGTAATTAATAGATTAGATGCATTTCTTTTACTAGAAAAAATGTATTAGGATACAATTTTGTAAAAGGAAGATGCACAACATCAAGACCCAAGGATGGACATCAAAGACATGGACCTTGAAGTATTTGGATATGGATTCAAGTGGGAGTCCATGAACACATGTAATTGTGTCATTACAAACCCTTAGGAAAGACCTTATGACAACACTTGTGATGGCAAACAAGTGTTGTCAACTTAGTAGCTAAGGTTATGCACTCATGTTTGTATATTTATGCTTGTTTGATTGTTTGTTGTTTGATTGTTTGGTTGATATTTGGATATTCATAACAAACTCATTAACAAACTTAACAAGCTGAGAATTGATGGTTCTTAAAAGTTAATAAAAGGTTATTAAAATGATTTAATGATTTTAAAAGATTAAAATAGGTTTTAATCAAAGGACCATAGGGTACCTTGTATTTGAAAGCATACAAATACAAGTACATAGAGTTTTCTAAACTAGAATTATGAAACCTCTAAATATATAACAAACAAGTTTAACACCGTCCTTTTGCACAACACTTAAGTCATTTGGAAACTCTTAATGGGATAAAGGTCACCTAACCATTTTGAGGAAACTTTTGACTTAAGGTTGGAATACCATATTGGTGGGATAAAGGTCACCTAACCACTTATGTCGGTAAACTCATATGTGTGTGCAAGTAGGGTAACTTGATTTGCAAACCATGTTAAATGGATCACCTAAAATATGGTTTCCAAATGGTGTTGATGGGATTAACATGCCAACTTTGCATATGATGTTTAAAGTCGATCCCATACCTCTAGAAGTTGCAAATTGTTGCAATCGTCAATCGTTGACTACCTTATTAATTTAAATCGTGGGATAAAGGTCACCTAACCACAATTTAAATGTAATGTTGGGTTCTAGACTTTAATATAAAATTGACCTTAAAAGGCTTTAACTATTAAAATTAGCAATATTAAAAATACTAAAATAGATCTTTGTTATATTTGTAGATGGCCACCAATAATGAAAATCACGATAACTCATCCGCGTCCAACCAATCACTACAAGCGATCCTCCAAAAGGAACGTCTAAATCAAAACAACTTTATTGATTGGTATCGAAACTTGAGAATTGTTCTCAAGCAAGAGAGAAGATCATATGTTTTAGACGACCCTATCCCCGATCAACCTAGCGAGGATGATGAGGAGGCCTATAACGATTGGCTGAAATACACTGAGGACTTCGTCCAAGTGTCTTGTCTCATGATAGCGAGCATGACTCCGGATCTGCAAAAGGAGTATGAACATCACGGAGCTTACGACATGATAACCCAGCTGAAGGAAACGTTCCAACAACAAGCAAGGGTTGAGCGCTTTGAAACGGTTCGAGCACTCCATGCATGTTATATGGACGACAACCAATCTGTTTCATCTTATGTACTTAAGATGAAAAGTCATATTGACCGCCTCGAGAGGCTAAATTGTCCCGTCTCAAAGGAGTTGGCCACGGATTTGATCCTAAATGGCCTAACCAAGAAGTTCGAGACATTCGTGTTGAACTACAACATGAATGCATGGGACAAAAGCATTGGTGAGCTTCACTCAATGCTCAAAACGGCCGAGGAGGCCATGGGTAAAAGGGTTTTACCCATTCTCACCATCAATGAAGGTGGGAACAACAAAAGGCCTCATCCCGCACCCAAGGCAAAGGTTGCCAAGGGTAAGGGACCCGTTTGGGGAAAGGGGAAAAGGGTGGTAAGGATACCACCCAAACCATAAGAGAATAAGCAAAAGGTCGCTACTAATGACCCATGCTTCAAGTGTGGGGAGATAGGACATTGGGCAAGGAATTGTCCTGTCCATCTCCAAGAGTTGAAAGCAAAGAGGGATGCCGGGTAGAACTCAGGTACAATATACATGATTCATATTGATCTTAATGTTACATATTCTAACACATGGGTATTGGATACCGGATATGGAACTCATATTTGCAATTTGTTGCAGGGGTTCACAAGAAGTAGGGACTTCAAACAAGGGGATGTTAGCCTCTTCATGGGCAATGGAACTAAAGTCTTAGTTGAAGCTCGTGGGGACTACATCCTAAGACTTCCAAGTGGTTTGGAAGTTATTTTGAAGAATGTTTTGTATGCTCCTAGTTTGACTAGGAACATTATTTCTGTATCCCAATTAAGACATTATGATTATGTATTATCCTTTATTGAAAATGATATTCATGTTTCTTTAAACGGTATGTTCTATTTTAAAGCTATTCCCATTAATGGTATTTATGAATTGGTTCATGAAAATACTTTAAATAGTTCATTGTACCAAACTAACACCAAGAAACTCAAGTTGGACTTGAATGATACCTATCTTTGGCATTGTCGTCTTGGTCATATAAACAAGAAACGTTTACAAACACTTCAAAAGAATGGTCTTTTAAAAACAAATGAATATGATTCATTTGATGTTTGTGAATCTTGTTTACAAGGTAAGATGACTAAGGCACCCTTTAATGGAACTACCGAAAGGGCAAAAGATTTATTAGGAATCATACATTCGGATGTATGTGGTCCTTTTAAGCCAATGACTAGGAATGGTGAAAGATACTTCATTACCTTTACCGACGACTATAGTCGCTATGGGTATGTGTACTTATTAAGGCACAAAGATGAAGCATTTGAAATGTTCAAAATCTTCAAGAATGAAGTAGAAAATCAACTCAATAAGTCAATTAAAATTCTCCGTACCGATAGAGGAGGTGAATACCTAAGTGATGCCTTTCAAGATCATCTTAGGAGATGTGGGATTGTCTCACAACTCACTCCACCTGAAACACCACAACATAATGGTGTGTCTGAAATGAGGAATCGAACCTTATTGGATATGGTCCGATCTATGATGGCTAGAAGCACATTGCCTCTATCATTTTGGGGTTTCGCTTTGCTCTCCGTGGCCCGTATTCTAAATATGGCCCCAACCAAAAGGTGGAAAGGACACCTTTTGAGATATGGCATGGAAGAGTTCCATCCCTATCATACTTAAGGGTTTGGGGATGTGAGGCTTATGTTAAGACTCCCACCCCAAACAAATTGGAAGTCCGATCCACCAAGTGTATCTTTGTTGGATATCCTAGAGATTCTATGGGATATTATTTCTATGATCCACTGGAACAAAAGGTGTTTGTTTTCAGAAAGGGTGAGTTCTTAGAAGCAAAGTTCCTTATGGAAGGAGCTGGCAATAGAACAGTGGATCTTGAAGAGGATCAAGAACCACAACCCGATGCACGTTTGGTTGAAACTAGCACTCAACATGAGGATGTTGAGGATGATCAAGGGGTTGATCAATACACACAAGACGTTCGCAGAAGTGGTAGAACTAGTAATCCACCTGAAAGATATGGATTTTTCATGGATGGATGCTATGTGGTAGATTCAGATGAACCGACCATATACCATAATGCAATGTCCAAATCGGATTGTGACAAATGGCTAGAAGCCATGAACGTTGAGATGCAATCCATGTATGACAACCAAGTTTGGGAACTTGTTGTACCACCTCTTAATTCCAAGGTAGTTGGAAGTAAGTGGGTTTTCAAGAAGAAAACTGATATGCATGGAAACTTGGATACTTATAAAGCTATACTTGTAGCAAAGGGTTTCACTTAAACTCAAGGGGTTGATTATGATGAAACCTTCTCACCTGTTGTGATGCTAAAGTCTATAAGGATATTGTTTGCCATAGCTGCTCATTATGATTATGAGATTTGGCAAATGGACGTCAAAACCGCTTTCCTAAATGGATATCTTGAGGAAGATGTCTATATGGTTCAGCCTGAAGGTTTTGTCGATCCAAAACATCCTAATAAAGTGTGCAAGTTAAAGAAATCAATCTATGGATTGAAACAAGCATCGAGAAGCTGGAATCACCATTTTGATGAGGAAGAAAGAAATTTGGCTTCATCAAAAACGCTGATGAGGCTTGTGTGTATAAGAAGGCTAGTGGGAGCATAATAACTTTCCTAGTATTGTATGTTGATGACATACTACTATTTGGAAACGACATTCTAACCTTGGAAGGTGTAAAAACCTGGCTTGGAAGTTGTTTTTCCATTAAGGATCTTGGTGAAGCCGCCTATATTCTGGGAATAAAGATCTATATGGATTGATCAAGGCGGTTGATTGGTTTGAATCAAAGTGCATACATTGATAAAATCTTGAAAAGGTTCAAGATGGAGAACTCTAAGAAAGGTACGGTACCTATTCAAAGAGGAACGATATTGAGTATGACTCAATGTCCAAGCTCAAAGGATGAGCAAGATAGAATGAAGGCAATCCCATACGCATCTGCTATTGGATCCATCATGTATGCGATGATATGCACTCGACCGGACGTGTCATGCGCCTTAAGCATGACAAGCCGATACCAGCAAAATCCTGGAGACAGTCATTGGATGGCTGTTAAGAACATACTAAAGTACCTAAGGAGGACAAGAGATATGTTCCTAATCTATGGATCTGGTGACAAGGAACTCGTTGTAAAAGGTTACACGGATGCGAGTTTCCAAACCGATCGTGATGATTCTCGGTCACATCGGGATACATTTTCATTCTGAATGGAGGAGTGGTTTCTTGGAAGAGCTCCAAGCAGGATGTGGTGGCTCTATCAACTACAAAATCAGAATACGTCGCCGCTTCATTGGCAGCTCAAGAAGCTGCATGGTTGAAGAAATTCATTGCCGATTTAGGGGTTGTCCCTTCTATTTAGGACCCCCTAGAGATCTTTTGTGATAACGAGGGTGCGATTGCTCAAATCAAGGAACCCCGTGCTCATCAAAAGACTAGGCACATTGAGCGGAGATTCAACTACATACGAGATGAAGTTGAAAAGGGAAAGATATGTATTCGTAAAGTTCACACGGATCAAAACATTGCGGATCCTCTCACGAAGCTCCTTGAAAAGGCAAAGCATGAAGGTCATACTTGTGCCATGGGACTTCGATATTCTAGTGATTGGATTTGATCTGTAAATTTTGTATTTGGATATGTGGGACTCTTTATTATTTGAATGAAATTATTTGGTTATAATGTTTCAAATAATGTTCCAATTTAGCATGTTTAATCCATGAGTAAATTGTTTACTCTAAATGTCCGTAGTTATTCAGACTTGTGGGAACAAGTATTGAGGATAAGACTATTATGAACTTGGATTGGTTGATATTCATAAGGATGAATATAGAGCAATGGGTTGCTACCAAGGTTCATAGATATTTGTGGGATACAAATATTGGACTAACCCGCATCTCAAATTTTACTACATGGAATCTTATTGATTGATCATAAGTAATTTTGAGTAAAGGCGAATATCATTTGGTATCCTCCGACTTGAGATACATATTGGGTTTTGATATTCACCAAGTATTATACCTTGGGCTAATTCTTCACTGTCCTGAAATAGTGGACAGTACATAAGGATATGTTCAGATATAACACGAGGTGTTTGTGAGAAACGTATGTAGTCAAGATGGAATTTGTTCCTCTTATTCGTTGAGAGTTAGATGTCTAAGGCCTGATAAGTTAAATCAACAAGAAATGATCATTCTGTATTCTTGGATTTAACATGACATCTGTAACAAAAGGATAGATGATTGATTCACCTAAATCATTTCAAGTAGGGTACTTGAAAGGGATAATGTTATTGAATGGCTATAAGTCATGCGTATTAAGGGTAGTAAACCGTTGTTAGGCGGTATTTACTGCTTGCATCAATCTTCTATGAATCTTGGGCAAGTGGGAGATTGTAGGATTCTATGTGCCCAAGACACTTAGAATATTGATGTGGTTAGTACGTTATGATCCAAGTCGGGTTATACCCAATAACAAGCTTAGCAAACACCAATTAATATTTAATTGATGATATGATCATGCAATTAAATATTTACACAAATTTAGAAAATGGGTTTTCTAAATAAGTTGCATATGAGATGGAACAATTTATTAGGATATTTTGTTCAATGATATTATTTGTAATATTATTTAAGTAAGTTAGATAACATCACAAATTAATAAAAGGGAGTGTATGGACAATACAATTAAAAGGTTAATTGTATTTTAAGGATAAGACAAGTTAACATTTTAATGTGTGAGATTTTAGGAGGGAAGCCAATTTTAAAATCCCTTGGCCGTCCCCCCTTTGCATATTATTGGACCAAATTTTGCCTAGAAAAGAGACACATTAACTATTCTTGTCCATCCTCTCTCACACACACAATCTCATTTTTGCATGCAAGAACCAAAAATCCTTCTTCTCTCCCTCTCTTGTTACGGAACAAGGCAGCAGCATTGAAGCTCTTGGAGAACGATTTTGGTGTTCATTTTGGTGATGTTCTTCCTAACAAGAAGGTGTCTTGCAAGGAGCTTGGGGGTAAACACACTTGAGGGCTTCTTCCTTGGAGTCTTGGCCGAGATTTGAGCATCCAAACCTTCATTCCTTGGTCGATTTTGCTGCTGGAAGAAGGTAGAAATCACAGCTCATTGAAGCTGTGATTTTATGTAGTTTTACATATGCTAATAGCTTGTTCATTCACATATTAAAGATCCTATTTGTTTGGGTTTGTTTTCCATCTTAAATGATCATAAAGAACATGAAAATTTCAGATTATAAACATTTTATAAATCTCTATTTCCGCTACGTTTTTCAGAAAGTTTTAAAGGTTAAACTCGTTTTGTGTTCTTGCAAACCCTTCAACTTAAGGACATATTTCAGTAAATTAGAGCTTAGAATACTTAGAAAGTAAACTTGGAAAGTTTAGTAAAGTATGCTAAAGCTAGTATACGCTAGTTGGATGACCCGAAACAAGGAAATAACCAAGGAAACGGGCCAAAACATGAACAACTTAGACTCTAAGAATTTTCAGGCCTTAGAATAATTATTTTAGAAATAGGAACCGAATTTGGTGAAGTTTTGGGTTAATATGTAATTTTTATGAATTAATCAATAAAAGTAGAATTACTCGATAACTAGAAATTGTGTTTTAAACATCACCTTGTAGAATCTGAGATTTTTGGCTTCTAATAGACTCAAATAGGCTATGAAAAGCTTAAAAATATAATTGTAAGGCCCCGTTCCCGGGCACCTCACAGCTAGGCATTCATCGCACATAAAACATTTTAAAACGTACATTTACTTTGTAGCGGAATTTAAAACTTTTATTTATAACTAAAAACATGTCATTTCATAACTTTACAACATTCGTTTTCATCTCAAAATACAATGACATGTCAAAATAAGGATGCCAGCTCGCAATCACTGAGTAGTCGCCCCGTGCCATCCTCAGCAACATACCTGCCAACTGGAAACACATCAAAGTCAGCGTTGCTGAGTGAGTTCTAGTTTTATATAAAAACATACCTTCTTACTTTAAAACCGTTCTTCTATGCATACGATCACACAACATACATACACATAGATAACATTGTTATTATCCTCTCTTCTCATTCATTTATTGGCTTTCGTTCGTGTACCGTTCATCATTAACGTTCACTTTCTTTTCTTTGACCGTCCGTTTCTTAACTACATTCATACATTCATTACGTTTGTCCGTACGTTCGTTACATTCATTCATACATCATTACATTCATCCTTTATCTTTTACTACTAACTAGATCCTGTCAAACTTTACCCTCTTCATGGCACACAGCCATGATTACTGAGGTCGAGTAACAAGGATCCCGTTTCGTACGTCATCATTATGTTCCTTCCGTTCATTACTTACATTCATTCATTCTTTAGCTTTCATTACGCTCATTATCTTTCATTCGTTTCATACTTTCTTTCTTTCACAATTACCTCTTTCGTTCATCAACTCACGCGATACTCCCGACTCAAGCCCGAAGACTGATACTGTGCCGGGGCCTGCTCACAAATCCCCGACTCATGTCCGAAGACTGACACAGTACCGGAGCACGCGATCCGGTCCTCATTCGTCTCATCTCACTCTCTCACACTACTCCCGACTCATGTCCGAAGACTGATACTGTGCCGGGGCCTGCTCACAAACCCCCGGCTCATGTCCGAAGACTGACACAGTATCAGAGCATGCGATCCTCTACTCATCCAACTAGATCCTGTCTCATGCAATATCCCCGACTCATGCTCGAAAGCTGATGCTGTGCCGGGGCCTGGTCATAAACCCCCGACTCATGTCCGAAGACTGACACAGCACCGGGATACGCGACATAGATCCCGTCGAGTCAATCACCTAGATTGAACTCCATCCGAGTCTGTTGCAACACAAAGTTGCTCACCTCACTATCTCGTCCCATGCAATACCCCCGACTCATGTCCGAAGACTGATACTGTGCCGGGGCCTGTTATACAAACCCCCGACTCATGTCCGAAGACTGACACAGTACCGGGATACGTGACGAGGATCTCGTTCGAGTCTGTTGCGACACAGAGTCGCTCACCTCATACATACGCTTGCAAGCCTTACGTTCATTCATTCGTTCATTAATGCATGCACTCATTCATTACGTTCCTCTTTCATTATCTTCCACTTTACGTTACATAATACTTTCAATTCATTCATTAACGTTCAACGCAAAGCCCAGGGGAGACAAACATACAATAAATAAAAGGAACATACACATAATCATAAACATACATCATCACCATACAGGCATCATCATACATTCATGACACACATCCGACATACAATGCAATCACACACACTGCCAGGCATACCTCACACATAACATCATGCGCGTCATCATCGTCAACTCATAATCATACATCGTCTTACATTATCCATGCCCACTAATCATCTACAACCCGAGGGTCCGAGTCTAAGTACGCACTTTTCGAAAGTCAGATAATACTAGGGACATTCAGGTGTATGGACACCCTTCAGTCGTCTGGCCTCCATGCGATAGGCCCTTCATTCGGGTGACTAGACCTTCATTCGGGTGGCTAAACCTTCATTCGGGTGTCCAGACCTTCATTCGGGTGACTAAACCTTCATTCGGGTGACTGGACCTTCAGTCTCCCCTATTCAGGTGACTGGCCTTCAGTCTCCCCCCATTCAGGTGACTGGCCTTCAGTCTCCCCACATTCAGGTGACTGGCCTCCAGTCTCCCCTCATTCAGGTGACTGAGCTCCAGTCTCCCCTCATTCGGGCGACTGAGCTCCTGTCTCCCCTCAATTGGGCGACTGAGCTCCAGTCTCCCCTTATTCAGGTGACTGAGCTCCAGTCTCCCCTCATTCGGGCGACTGAGCTCCAGTCTCCCCTCATTCGGGCGACTGAGCTCCAGTCTCCCCTCATTCGGGCGACTGAGCTCCAGTCTCCCCTCATTCGGGCGACTGAGCTCCAGTCTCCCCTCATTCGGGCGACTGAGCTCCAGTCTCCCCTCATTCGGGCGACTGAGCTCCAGTCTCCCCTCATTCCGGCGACTGAGCTCCAGTCTCCCCTCATTCGGGCGACTGTGCTCCAGTCTCCCCTCATTCGGGCGACTGTGCTCCAGTCTCCCCTCATTCGGGCGACTGGGCTCCAGTCTCCCCTCATTCGGGCGACTGGGCTCCAGTCTCCCCTCATTCGGGTGACTGGGCTCCAGTCTCCCCTCATTCGGGCGACTGGGCCTAGCTGATGCATAATGGAGTTCATCCCGACTGCAGCCGAGGGTTTTCGGCCCCCAAACTCACCTAAACCCATTTTGAGCCCAAATCGACCATCCTAAGCCTTAGGGAAACATACCACGACCTCACTCGAGCCTAACCACGCATGAAATCGAGCTCCAAACGCATCATACACTTACTCAAATGCATAAAAACGGGCTTACACCCAAAAACTCGAAAAATAGGGTTTCAGATGTGTTCCAGCCCCAAAATCATTCAAAAACGTGTAAAAGAGGGGTCATAGAACTCACCTTAGTAGCCTCCTCGGTTAGGGCTTCGATTTGACCCGCTATATGTCGATTTTGGCTCACGAACCCGCTTGAACCAACTTTCTTCTTCTCTTTTTCCTCTTTCTCTCCTTCCTCTCTGATTTTGCAAGTATGGGGAGAGGGTAAGGGCTGCCCTCTCCCTTAAATACCCCTCGTCCAATCGCCCGAGCTTCATGCGATTGGACCTTCAGTCGCCCAAGCTCTATGCGATTGAACTTTCCAGTCGTACGATTGAGCTCCAGTCTTGCGGTTGAGCTTCAATCGCATGACTTCCATACGATTGGACGCTCCAGTCGCATGACACACCAAATTTAAAATTTCCGGGCGTTACAAGTCCTCCCCCCTTAAACGGGTTTCGTCCCCGAAACCTGTTGTTCCTTAAACCTTCGCGGGCAATACTGTCCCATCTCTTTTCCAGTCTAACACTTGGAATCCTATCGCTCTGGATCGTTTGTCAACATTCAACTTCGGGTCTATCTTGGACTATCGACATCGGTAACCCATGCATACTGATCAATGTTCATTTGACCAGCACCTGCGACTTCAAACATGCCATGTAGAATACGGTTACTACATCACAATATTCGAGTAAAGGCTCGGCGTCATAATCATTGAGCTTCAGAGCATCGCTGAGAACCTTCAGCTTTAATGCTTGAGGAACACGGTCATCAACTTGCGTAAAGTTGCTGCTTAACCCAAGCCCTTGTTTGATGTTCTTTAAGTATAAATAATGACCCTCTGGCAGACCCATCAACTGGCAAGAAAGGTAAATCGGCTTATTTGGTGACTCAAACCAAATTTATCCTTTCTCTTTTGCTTTCGATCTCCCATTCTTCTTGTTTGCTATGCGTACTCTGTTGTCTATGAGCAATTCATAGGCTGAAACTGTTTCTCAGACAACGGGTGACACAGCCTTCTCAATTGCATCATGCAATCCTCTAGGGCTTCAGGTAACCCATTAATGGTAATCTCTACATCGAAGGGCTCGTCAATGTTCCTTCTCTCAACATGCAACTTACAACAGAAAGCAGTAGAAACAAAACTACTACCAGTATCACATACAAGGCATATATGCATAAATTTAAATCACCGGAAACGTACCTGACGTTAAGTCGGAGTCCGCTCTAGCCTCCTCTTCGTCATGGCAAAGCTTTAGCCTTCACCCTTTGTTCTTCTTTCTCGCACTAGAGCTTCCCGCCTTTGACTTCTTTCAGTCCCTGCTCATATGTCCAGCCTCACCGCAGTTGTAGCACTTAGCCACACGGCAATTCCTTGCCCTGTGACCTTCCTTTCCACACTGAAAGCAAACGTTCAGTCCCCATTTGCATTCCCCTTCGTGACCTCTACCACACTTCTTACATACCTCACCCTTCCTTATTATCCTCTCCCGATCATCGATCCTCATCATCTTACCTTCAGTCACCACTCCGCCATCCCTATCTCGCCTTCCTTTCCCCTTCTTAACAAAGGCTCGCTCCTCCACTTCGCTCGTTATCATCATCGCCTCCCGCTCATCATACAACCTTCCTGCTAGATCTACCGCGGACCTGAACGTGCTTGGTCGGGCAGCGATCATGTGCCTACGGATATCCGTCGGTAAGCCCTGGATATACCTCTTGATCTTCCGTGAAAGAGGTGTCACCTGATCCGGCACCAGTCATGCCATCTCGTTGAATTTAGAGGTGTATTGCTGATGTGTCATCGTCCCCGCTTCCAATTGCTGGAACTCCCTTTCAACTTTATCCATTTCACGGCGAGGACAGAACTCCTCAATCACCAGCCTTTTCAACTCTGACCATCTCATCCTTCTGATAGCCCGACTACCCTCAGCTTGGACTATATTGTCCCACCAGCACAAAGCTGAGTCCACAAAAGAATGAGTGGCAAACTTAACTTTCTGATCTTCCCGGCACTCACTAATTTCCAGTACCGCTTCCATCTCTCTGACCCAACGATGAGCGGCAGTAGCATTGCCGTTACCGTCAAAGGTTGGGGGCTTGCATCGCTGAAACGCCCCATAGTTACAGCCTCGTGCCGCCACCGGCGCAGGTGCTTCCTCTTCTTTCTCATCCTCGTCATCAAAGAAAACCGTTTCAGTCTCGGGCCGTCTCCTTTCACCCAAAGATCTACCCCTTTCCTGTCTCTCCTCATCCCTAACAGCCTTTATCACTTCAGTCACTACAGACGGTAAGATCGTCTGCATGACCTGGTGTACTTCTTCCACAACCGCCTCTCTCATCGAGGCTCTCAAATTAGCGCTTTCGTCTGCTCCCTCCTGATGAGGAGTCTCGTGTTCTTCATGAACCACCTTTTCAACTCTAGGCCTTCCTCTTGTGGCCCGTGGTTCAGCGCCACGTCCGCCACCACCTCCACCACGTGAAGCCTTAGAAGTTCTACCACCGGCCATCCTCTATAACACACTGAAAGATTCAAACACTAACATGGTCATTCAAAGGAAATAGCTCAGTTTATGTCAAGTATAGTAAGTCCCTAATTACAGTGATCAGTTGTGATTAACCACTTACTCTACTCTTCGCACCCCGAGCATTACCTGTCCTGACTACATCAGTATCTAAATCTATCAGTACACATAAACACATAACATGCGCACATAATGTCGGTTAACTTTAAGAAAATACCTAATGGCACGCAGCTACTCAGTTTGGCATCCCTTCTCTTTTGTCCCATTCTCAGTTTAAGTTAAGGTTTATTTTGAAAATTTACCCATTTCACTTAAACTTTGGCTCTGATACCAACTTGTAAGGCCCCGTTCCCGGGCACCTCACAGCTGGGCATTCATCGCACATAAAACATTTTACAACGTACATTTACTTTGCAGCGGAATTTAAAACTTTTATTTATAACTAAAAACATGTCATTTCATAACTTTACAACATTCGTTTTCATCTCAAAATACAATGACATGTAAAAATAAGGATGCCAGCCTCGAAATCACTGAGTAGTCGCCCCGTGCCATCCTTAACAACATACCTGCCAACTGGAAACACATCAAAATCAGCGTTGCTGAGTGAGTTCTAGTTTTATATAAAAAACATACCTTCTTACTTTAAAACCGTTCTTCTATGCATACGATCACACAACATACATACACATAGATAACATTGTTATTATCATCTCTTCTCATTCATTTATTGGCTTTCGTTCGTGTACCGTTCATCGTTAACATTCACTTTCTTTTCTTTGATCGTGCTTTTCTTAACTACATTCATACATTCATTACGTTCGTTCGTACGTTCGTTACATTCATTCATACATCATTACATTCATCCTTTATCTTTTACTACTAACTAGATCCTGTCAAACTTTGCCCTCTTCATGGAACACAGCCATGATTACTGAGGTCGAGTAACAAGGATCCCCTTTCGTACGTCATCATTATGTTCCTTCCGTTCATTACTTACATTCATTCATTCTTTAGCTTTCATTACGCTCATTATCTTTCATTCGTTTCATACTTTCTTTCTTTCACAATTACCTCTTTCGTTCATCAACTCACGCGATACTCCCGACTCAAGCCCGAAGACTGATACTGTGCCGGGGCCTGCTCACAAACCCCCGACTCATGTCCGAAGACTGACACAGTACCGGAGCACACGATCCGTTCCTCATTCGTCTCATCTCACTCTCTCACACTACTCCCGACTCATGTCCGAAGACTGATACTGTGCCAGGGCCTGCTCACAAACCCCCGACTCATGTCCGAAGACTGACACAGTATCGGAGCATGCGATCCTCTACTCATCCAACTAGATCCTGTCTCATGCAATATCCCCGACTCATGCTCGAAAGCTGATGCTGTGCCGGGGCCTGGTCACAAACCCCCGACTCATGTCCGAAGACTGACACAGCACCGGGATACGCGACATAGATCCCGTCGAGTCAATCACCTAGATTGAACTCATCCGAGTCTGTTGCAACACAAAGTTGCTCACCTCACTATCTCATCCCATGCAATACCCCCGACTCATGTCCGAAGACTGATACTGTGTCGGGGCCTGTTATACAAACCCCCGACTCATGTCCGAAGACTGACACAGTACCGGGATAAGTGACGAGGATCTCGTTCGAGTCTGTTGCGACACAGAGTCGCTCACCTCATACATACGCTTGCAAGCCTTACGTTCATTCATTCGTTCATTAATGCATGCACTCATTCGTTACGTTCCTCTTTCATTATCTTCCACTTTACGTTACATAATACTTTCAATTCATTCATTAACGTTCAACGCAAAGCCCAGGGGAGACAAACATACAATAAATAAAAGGAACATACACATAATCATAAACAATCATCATCACCATACAGGCATCATCATACATTCATGACACACATCCGACATACAATGCAATCACACACACCGCCAGGCATACCTCACACATAACATCATGCGCGTCATCATCGTCAACTCATCATCATACATCGTCTTACATTATCCATGCCCACTAATCATCTACAACCCCGAGGGTCAGAGTCTACGTCCGCACTTTTCGTTAGTCGGATAATACTAGTGACATTCGGGCGTATGGAAACCCTTCAGTTGTCTGACCTCCATGCGATAGGCCCTTCATTCGGGTGACTAGACCTTCATTCGGGTGGCTAAACCTTCATTCGGGTGTCTAGACCTTCATTCGGGCGACTAAACCTTCATTCGGGTGACTAGACCTTCAGTCTCCCCCCATTCAGGTGACTGGCCTTCAGTCTCCCCCATTCAGGTGACTGGCCTTCAGTCTCCCCCTATTCAGGTGACTGGCCTCCAATCTCCCCTCATTCAGGTGACTGAGCTCCAGACTCCCCTCATTCGAGCGACTGAGCTCCAGTCTCCCCTCAATGGGGCGACTGAGCTCCAGTCTCCCCTCATTCGGGCGACTGAGCTCCAGTCTCCCCTCATTCGGGCGACTGAGCTCCAGTCTCCCCTCATTCGAGCGACCGAGCTCCAGTCTCCCCTCATTCGGACGACTGAGCTCCAGTCTCCCCTCATTCGGGTGACTAAGCTCCAGTCTCCCCTCATTCAGGTGACTGAGCTCCAGTCTCCCCTCATTCGGGCGACTAAGCTCCAGTCTCCCCTCATTCGGGCGACTGAGCTCCAGTCTCCCTCATTCGGGCGACTGAGCTCCAGTCTCCCCTCATTTGGGCGACTGGGCTCCAGTCTCCCCTCAGTCGGGCGACTGGGCTCCAGTCTCCCCTCATTAGGGCGACTGGGCCTAGCTGATGCAGAATGGAGTTCATCCCGACTGTAGCCGAGGGTTTTCGGCCCCCAAACTCACCTAAACCCATTTTGAGCCCAAATCGACCATCCTAAGCCTTAGGGAAACATACCACGACCTCACTCGAGCCTAACCACGCATGAAATCGAGCTCCAAACGCATCATACACTTACTCAAATGCATAAAAACGGGCTTACACCCAAAAACTCGAAAAATAGGGTTTCAGATGTGTTCCAGCCCCAAAATCATTCAAAAACGTGTAAAAGAGGGTTCATAGAACTCACCTTAGTAGCCTCCTCGGTTAGGGCTTCGATTTGACCCGCTATATGTCGATTTTGGCTCACGAACCCGCTTGAACCAACTTTCTTCTTCTCTTTTTCCTCTTTCTCTCCTTCCTCTCTGATTTTGCAAGTTTGGGGAGAGGGTAAGGGCTGCCCTCTCCCTTAAATACCCCTCGTCCAATCGCCCGAGCTTCATGCGATTAGACCTTCAGTCGCTCAAGCTCTATGCGATTGAACTTTCCAGTCGTACGATTGAGCTCCAGTCGCATGACACTCCAAATTTAAAATTTCCGGGCGTTAAAATAATAGGGGTCAAAAATGGTAAAAAGACAAACTTTGGGTTAGAAAATGTTAATTTTCAAACTTGAGGGGCCAAAAGTGTAAATTCTGTGCTTTTGCAGAATTTCAGCAACCTTATGACCGGAAACTAATATTAGGCTCATTCATATGATAATAAACTTATAAGAACCATGTAACTTGATGAAAAACACACCAAAACCCTAACTTTCCTAAAAGGAAAACTTTTGACGCAAAACCTCTAAGAAACAAAGTCACGCACATCCTCACTATAAAATGACACTAAACTATGTTAGGAATCTATGAATTATTACTTGAATTATTATTATAGGGTGCTAGGACTTGAAACTATCTGTTTGTGCATCCTGTCTGATATCAAGGTGAGTTCTCGTGTCCCCTTTTTTTACTTACTGTTTTTGGGGATGAAGCATGCTCTATTTTAATTGAAACTATTATCTGTGATACAAATTATGTTATGGATTTTCTTTTTATGATGCCTGCTGATGCATGAATCACAATCATTAATTCTATCGTGAACCGCTTGCTTTGTATGGATATATCTATTTGGGGAATCCCCCACACAGTGGCTCCCGTTACAGGGAGGTACCCCACTGAGATCTTGCGGGGTCGTATGTGGCATGTGAACAAGTTATAAAGGATACAAAGGCGGACCATCCGGCAGGTGGGTCTACTGCTATGAGGCTCAGTTCTCCCCTTTGGGCTTAACCGGTTTAACACAACTTTAGAAGAGGCAAGCCGGGGCTGAGTGCAGGGTTGATTGTGACCCACAACAACTTAATAGATACAAAAACTATAAACTTGTGGGCTTTATGAGTCCTTTTAACTTTTATTTCTGAAACTAAAACCACTTGAACTCACCAACTTTTTAGTTGACACACAATTATTTTTGAGCATGTTTCAGGTAACATTTGATGGAAGCCTAGCTTGTTTTGGAAGATGCTTGGACGACCTAGTACCCTGACCTCATGGCATTATAAGCCCTGCTTAGAACATTTGAATAATTTGTAATGAATGATATTCTAATTTTGTACTTTTGACATGAAACTATGGATGTAACCGGGCTAAACCACTTAGTCCCGAATTCATTTTAGTATTATAATGCCATGTGATTTTCTCTACTTGTGTGCTCTTATGATGGTCTGTTTCCGCTGCCACATTGTTGCTAGTCTGTGACGTCCCACCCTCCTTGGGCCCGGGGTGTGACACATATACATATACATATACATATACATATACATATACATATACATATACATATACATATACATATACATATACATATACATATACATATACTATACATATACCATACATATACATATACATATACATATACATATACATATACATATACATATACATATACATATACATATACATACATATAACATATAATACATATACAATACATATACATATACATATACATATACATATACATATACATACATATACATATACATATACATATACATATACATATACCTATACATATACATATACATATACATATACATATACATATACATATACATATACATATACATATACATATACATATACATATACATATACATATACATAACATATACATATACATATACATATACATATACATATACATATACATATACATACAATACATATACATATACATATACATATACATATACATATACATATACATATACATATACATATACATACATAATACATATACATATACATATACATATACATATACATATACATATACATAATACATATACATATACATATACATATACTATACATACATAACATATACATATACATATACATATACATATACATATACATATACAATACATATACATATACATATAACATATACATATCATATACATATACATATACAATACATATACATATACATATACATATACATATACAT